>CATQJA010000753.1:0-198679 GCA_958295435.1 Mesorhabditis spiculigera
CACAAATACCAAGAATATCGACTATTTTTTAATCATTACGATTTTTGCCATTTTCCCATACCTTAAATGATTTTGCCGTTGCTTTGGTCCAGCCACCACCCGATTTCAACCACTACCGCAGCACCAGGTGCTAAAAATTTTGTGTAACCTTTCCTGCCCGGCTTTTTCATCGTCTTCTTAAGTACGCCTTTGTTACAGTAACCGAGCCACGGTACCACTCCCCGAGACCGACCACTACCACCCGACACCCTGTGGTAAAAATTTAGCGGACTTTTGCGTTAAAGTTCTCATTGCTCTTCCTTCTAATTTACGCTTTTACAGTCATCGAGCCACGTTACCCTCCCCGGGTATCTACCACCCGGAGACCAGGTGGTAAAATTTAGCTTATTTCGTCTTGGCCGAATTTGGCCTGCGCTTTTCTAAATTATGCCTTTGTTATATTAGCTTAGCCCCGATACCCTCCCCAAGACCGACCACTACCACCAACGCCGTGTGAGTAAGTGCTTATAATAATTTTCCGATTTCGCGCTCCTTCTCCTAAACTACGCCATTGTTATAGTCGAGGCCCAAAATACCACCCTCCACCAGAAGCCAGCAACCACTACCACCACACTACTCCTTGTGGTAATTTTGGCAGATTCTTTTTCAATTCTTCTTGATCTGTCTGTCGAAGTTATTTTTGGTTTTTTTCTTCTTTTATTTTCCCTTTAAGAACTGAATCTATTACAGTAACCTACCCGAGTCGAGACCACCACCACCCAACGCGACCCCATGTGGTAGTGCAACCCTAGTTCTTGAATTTTTTGTAATTCTTAGTCACCGATCGACCCTCCTGGTGGCCTAGGCCTGTTTCCAACCTGATCGATACCAATACGGTATTTGCACCCTTTATTGCCGCTATTTTCTATACCTAGACGAATATGGACGTCAACTTGAAGGGGTACAACCAAACTGAAGCCCCATACATCGACCCCACCTATGTGCATGTTCCCTATAATGGTATTTTTGCCATCTCTGACGTTGATAACCTTTTTGAAGGAGATCAAACAGCTGAGGTGGATACGAGGGAGAGGTGGTAAGTTAACCGCTATTGGCCGATGTTAATTAATATCCATCTCCAGCCCTTGAAACTACTGATGAAAACGACATTTTGGCATCAAATTCGGAGAACCAACAAGAAGCCTACGAGCTGCCAGTCTCAGAGGAAAGGCCAGAGGGTTTGTTACGAAGAAAACTATGAAAAACAGTGGATTCAGCAGAGACGGCAGACACCGGGCCCGATTTTCGTCAGACACCTGCCCGAAGGAGCTGTGATTTTCTCATAAAATCCGGAATTTAAAATTTAGGCCAATATCCGAGACCCGTATGATAGAGGACACAACCCGTGGCGCAAAGCCAGTAAGGGTGTAAGCTGTAAAATCAACGGAACGATTTCTTGAGCTTTTAGAAAGAGACCAAGCCGCTTATTAAGCAAGAAGAGGATCCTCTACAAACGCGAACAAGAGCGAAAAAGGCTTGAATGGAGCGAATAAAGCAACAACGTATGGTCGACGTTAGTTGAAACGTTTTTTGAGCTTTTAGGGAGAGAATGAACGGAACGGGAAATTCACGCTGGCCGGAGACGACCACCTATAAATGTAGGTAGCTGAGGGGAAATTACGGAACTGGGCAATTCTCATCCTGGACCTGGCGTTTAGATACATACCAGAACCCTTACGGCAACGGACAAAGTGGTCGTTATCCTGGTCAAAAGGTCAATAAAGGAACCATCGAGAGCATGATCGATCAGGGTAAGAAACTAGCTTATTAACGGTACATCTATAACCATTTTTTTAGCCGCAAATCAGCCGAGATATCCTAACCACAACGGTACTACCTTTAACTGTTTTTGGTTTTGGTTGATTTTCCCAGTTCTTTTCAATCTTTCATCGATTCTGCTATTTTTTCCGTTTGTTGATTTTTCGGCTCCTTTTATATTTGCTCTTCGTGATGATAATTTACGTCATCTATCCCTGTATTTTCAGATAGATACGACGATCGCTATGGTAAGCAACAAGGTCGATACCCTGGGCAATCAGTCCCAAAGGGAACCGTCGAGGGCATGATTGATCAGGGTGCGATTACTTTCATGTTCAATCGTTACCCAAAATTTCAGCAGCACGCGAGCAGAGATATCCAAAGCGAAACGGTACTCCCTTGACTCAATTCTATGTTTTGCTAATTTTCCTTGTTATTTTCTATTTTGATTTATTTTACGGTATCATGCTTGTTTCGCTCTTTTCCGCTTTGTTTTGATGTTAAAAACATTAAATTTAACTATATTCAGCGGGCAGCTATCGAGAGAATACGAGATATGTTGACGACTTGATAAAACAGCGACGCGGATATAATTAAATTTATTGTTTTGGTTCTGGAGCCATTATTCTCTTCCTTTTCGATTATTTATTTTCATAATTTCGATCTTTCATCAAAAATCCTGAATTTTGTTGTTTTTACATTGCTACCGTTCTTTCACTCATCGTCTCCCACTTCTGATTTGGTACAAACCTTTACACGTATTTTTATTGTTGTTGCCTTGTAATAAATTGTTTAGTTTTGGTAGATACATTAAAAAACTGAATGAAAATACAGAAATCAACAAGAAACAAAGTTACAAAAAGTCTAAATAAAACCAATTAAAAAGAAATACTCGAAAGGACTTCCTGCAAAACTTCGCACGGGATCGGGGCGCCAAAAAAATCGATAATAATTTCCGAAATAGGCGGCAGGGGTTTTCTAGGGCTAGCCACGCATTAATGGCAATAGATCCTGATCATAATGCTTCTTTTCCAGTTGTCGAACCATCCAAGATCGCCACGGTCACCGTTCTCGGTGGCAACGTGCAACTCTTCGACCTTGGCGAGCCGGCCGAGCTGACCTGTGCCGCCACCGGATCTAACCTTGTCGACCGTATTGAGTGGTCTAGGGTACGTTTTTGATAATTGGTTTTAAGAATTTATACGCTTTATCGGAATCACCACCATTTTCAGGTGCAAGACCAACTGCCCCAAGACGTCGAGGAGCACAACGAGCAGGGCGTGCCTTCACTTCCCGTCGTTCAAGGCCAACTACGCCGGAGAGTACGAGTGCCGGTGGGTTCTCAGAACAGCTTTTATCTTTTCCATAGCCTATAAGCTGTAAAATATCCAATTTTAGTGGATTCCGAGGAAGCGAGGTCATCGCCACCTCCACAGTCCACGTCCACCCCAGCAGCGAGGACGTTGAGGAGGCCAGGGTAAGATATTTTTCATCCTGTATGTAAACCGAACTTTAGGTTACCATCGACCCACCACGTGTCCGTGTCGTGACTCAGGGTGACGCTATCGTTCTGAACTGCGCTGTCGAGGGTACGTTAAGCCTATGAATTACCTTACTGGTGATATTGCTGCACGTTTTTTCTTTACTAACTTTGCTGTGGTTTCTTTTTTGGTTTGAGCTAACGCTTTAGCACACGCTAACCCGCACCGACCGGCGGACATTGTGTGGTATTACACGAGAGATGGGCTGAACGTCATCGGCGTGTCGACAGACGAATATTTGCATATTAACCGGATAAGGTAGAGGACCTAACTAGAGCGAGAGGTAGAGAAAGAGAGAGAGAACGACGCTAACGTTTCTGATTTCGCTTTTTTCATTGACTAACACCGCTTTCCACACAGCATCGACCAAGCCGGGTTCTACTGGTGCGACGTAGAGGGCGAGTACGAGACGCGGCGCCCAACACGTGTGATTGTCGTGCAGAGGTGGTGTGGTCGGTATTCCAGCTGCTGTACGTCCCCAGGACAATGACAATTTTGACTTAAAGCTACTGCAATTCCCAAAAAAAAACGGCGGGGCAAAAACCACAAAACGCTTGGAGTTATGTGCTAACTTGTTTTCGCATGTTTCGTACTTGGTGTCTGGTTGTGTTTGAGTTTGGTTGTTTTGTCTTTTCTGCTTGAATTTTAGTCTAACAGCTTGTAATTGCAGATCACTCACATGGTCTGGGTGCCCAGAGGCGCACCGCGTAGTTCCAACTGGGCTACGCTATGATCCTTTGTGCATGCATACCTGGCGCTCCGCTTGCACTTTTATTTACATCCGCTTTAATCCCCAGAACCTCACAAATTTCAGCTTCAACCCCCTATTGTCTTACCCTCATGTCCATTCCAGGAGCCAAGGGCAACGAGCACTTCGCCTGGCATCTGCTGCGCGGAGGACAGATCATCCGCAACCTCGCCAAGACCCCTCGGCTCCACATCGCCCAAGCCGATGCTGGAAATGACTACTGGTGTCTACAAGTGCGAGATCGAGGACGACAACGCGCAAGTCATCGGCGCCGCCTACGCTGCCGTCACCATTGGACATTCAGCGAAAAGTCGGCAGTTCACAATTAGATACCTTAAGCCTTTAAATCAAATCTGATGTCATTTCCTTTGTAAAATCGGGATCTCGGGGCGAAACTGCAAGTGTTAGGGGGTTAGAAAAACAATTGACTCTCAATAGAAAACCCTGGATTTTTTTTAGAGCCGGCCGAGATGAAGTTTGACGAGAACGCCGAGGCGGTGCTAAACTGCCCCGTGTACACGGTACCCGGATCAAAGGTATGGATTTTTCAGGATATTTATGGGCTTTTTAAGGTTGAGTGGAGCCGCCAGGGACGGTGATATGCCCAGCAAGGTGCAGCAGAACCAGAGTCGTCTTGTGTAAGTTTTTAGAAAAGCATCACACCGTCTTTAAAAAATTGGCGCCCAAATATACTCGCGCAAACAAATGTAGAACTTATTAGAACCAAATCTCCTTATATTCGTTGTTCTTTTTCAGCATCAAGGACTTTGATGACGACACGGCCGGCCTCTACGTCTGCAAGGTCAACATCGATAACCACGTCGTCGAGGGCTACGTTGATGCCATGATTTCTGGTATCAGAAAACCCACTCCTGGTTAAAAGTGTAATTTAGTCCCGGACACCATCATCCAGGTTTTGCTCGAGCCGTCCAGCGAGAACGTGCAAGTTGGAGATCGGCTGTGGTTCGACTGCAAGGTGGGTTATTTTTTGAAATTTGGGCTGGGAAGTTGTTCAAGCTGATGAAACCTAGGCTGTTTAAATTGCATGCGATTTTTTAGGTCACTGGAGATGACACAGCCAACGTTACTTGGGTTCGGGAGGGAGAGGATTCTCTGCCCGACAATGCTCAGGTAAGGGATTTCACGCTCGATCAAGGGTTTTCTTTCTCTCTCGCTCACTCTCGCTCTCTCTGGCTCTCTCCCGCTCTCTCGGTGTCAGTGTTTTGACCAATCTACCTTGCCTCAGCGCTCCAGAAAAACAACAAACACCCACGTTTTCAGGTCGCCGAAAGCGCCTCCAGTTCACCGCCGTGCCGAGGACAACAGCGGAACCTACAAATGCGTGGCCAAGACCCGAGCGGCCACCCTCGAGGCGAAGACCGTGCTGAACATCGGCTCAAAACGCAAGCGAAAGCACGCGCGCCGGGGCCGCCAAGCACGCCGGGGCCGTCGTCTGCGCGACGCCGAGAGCCGTCGGAAAGCCTTCGAGAGGGGGCTTTTCGGTGACTTGTTTGGTGGACGCGATTAGATGGCCGCTTTTTAGGGGCTTTTAAGGGTGTTCTAGGCGTTTAAGAGATTCTGATGTTCTTCAAGTTATCTAAAAAGTGTCCACCAAATTCTCTAAAACCCTAGTAACCCCCCAAAAAGTCACGTGCGCGCCCCTATCGTTTTTGTAGTTTGTGCCGCGCATTTTCTTTCATCGCTAATTCTCGCATGCTTATCCCCGTCCGTCTCGGTGCCCCGGTTTGCCTTCGTCTCCATATCGCTCAACATCCACAGAGTTAGCCCCCTGTAGTCTTTAGTCTAAAAATGTCGAATTTTGTCGTCGTGTGCCATAATGGAACACCACTGCCCTTCCGTAGAAACCCCGCTCCTCTAAACGACCTTGCCAACTAATGATTGCTCACATTTTTTAAGCGGCTCAAAATTTTATTCAAAAGCCGTGAAAGGTGGCATGGGTGCGTACCGGAGTGTTGTAGTTCGCGATACGACACAACTACGCTACACTCCCTCGTACGCCCCTAGCCGCCTTTTCTAACCCTGACATTTCCGGCCCCCGTATTCCTGCCAAAATACTGCCAAAAACAATCGTAACAACCAATCTGGTGCTCGAGCATAGTATCGCCTACAGTATTCCGTACCCCGTTAAAATACTTATCCCGTGGACCAACCCATGCTAATTCCAACGTTTCGCCCCTGCCCCTCCGTCGACTGTTTCCCTTTTTTTCTTGCGTGTTTGGAGTGAATAAAGGTTTCGATAGTTTGAGTGCTGTGGTAATTTGCATGTAAGTTACCGTATGCATGAGAAAGGTCGAGAAATTGCATGGAATCGGCTTAAAAATACACAAAACACCGTACAGTTTACTTACAGGATCTCCCAGTAAAATAACACCAACTATAACTCGGCGCAGAAGTATCAGTTCAGTACGATAGTTCCACCATTTGAAAGCCCTTGAAACGGCGAATTTTAAACAAATTTTCACCCGTGTTTTGATTTAAATGCGACATTTTACAAAGCATTTTAAACCATTCAGGAACGGCCTCTGTATCTAATTAACGTTATATTCCGGCCAATTTTTTATTTGGAAGCTCTGGACTAGGGCTGTTCGCGAGTTCCGATCTGAAATTGGTGGGCTGATAGAGTTTGAGCTTGCGCTTCTCACGCGCCAAAAATGTCAGCTTTCCATAAGCGGCCGAGATACAACACGTTTAATTTCGCCACAGATGCCCGATTTTCCAAGTGTGGTTTTTGTGTCGTTAGAATCGCAAGCTCAAACCTCCACAGTCTACCAATTTTCAAGTCGAAACTCTGTGCCGTTTTGCGAGTCATTACTGGTTAGGCATGAAACGATTACAGAGTTACAAATTTAAGACATCTACCGCATGCAGCTACTCATACTCTGCTAGAATTTCATTAGTTCGAGTGAAATTTTATGGCGACCCCGGCGACAGCATGGATTTACCAGCCCTTGCCTAGGACAAATTAGAGATTACAGTTTTAGTGGGCTTCCAAACGGAACCGCTCGAAATGACGCGTGGCATTGGGCAACAGGTAGAATTTGGGATCCGAACGTAACATCGAATTCAAGGCCCATTTATTCTGCCCCATACAATTGCCGAACCCGAAGTCGCCGATTCAATGGACACGGGCTGATGGAAAGGAGATGCCCGTTGAGGCTAAGGTTGATAGAGGTGAGAAAGGGAGAGAGCGAGAGAGAGAGAGAGCGAGAGAGAGCGAGAGAGAGCAAGCGGAGAGAGGGAGGGACCGATCTTGAGCGGTAGAGCCTTAAGCATCCTTTTAGGTATCCTCTCAATCCCATCCGTTCATCGAGGAGACGCCGGGCTTTATACCTGCAGCACCCCAGATAGTCTCGCCACCGCGGAAGTGCATCTGAAAGTGACAAGTCGGTCCCTACCTAGCCCCCGAATTCCCGTTGTAGGCTTCGTTCCAAACTTTGACGGCGCCAGTTGGATCGAATTGACTCCGGTAACCGATAATCAATTCGGCAACCTGCAGCTTGACGTTAATTTTAAGCCAAAATCGAATGAGGGTTGGTTCTTTGGGCTGGTTCCAAGCTTAGCTTCTGCCTCCGCTTGCCGCCAGTTAGGTATCCAAAAAATATACTCTAGGCCTCCTCCTCTACACCGATAAGGTCAACCCCTCACGGTTCGAGACCAATTTCCACGCCGGCGGGGTAAAGGACGGCAAATTTGTGTACACCTACGATATTGGCCATGGTGTCGGTGAGTTTAAAAGCTTCACGACTTTTCTAACTGCTTTTTTTGTTCTTTAGAAGCAATTGAATCACCAAATCGTGTTCGACTGAATGATTGGAACCAGATTCAAATTACTAACACCGATCGGGAAGGTACGAGAATATTTTGACGCTTACGAAGATAAACTTCTAGCTTCCCTGAAGCTCAATGATGGTGGGATCGTCTCGAAAACGCACGCGAAGCCTCGAATCTTACCCTACGAAGCTGTATCGCTGGACATTGGAGGGACCAGCGGGATTCAGCAGAAATACTTGACCAGGATACCTTCGAATTACAAGGGTAAGTTTACCTCGTCGAAACGATACCTTACAACCTTTAGGAGTCATCTCCAGCGTGCTTGTCGATGGGGAACCCCTCGATTTGAGCACGGGGAAAAGGATTGGGGAAGTGTCGCTGTACGATGCTTGTCAAGCCGAGCCTTGCCTCAACGGGGGTGAGTTCAAGATGATCATCTACTGTGTCTTGTCATTAAATTACCAAATAATTTTATTTTGCTTTTTAGGCCACTGCATCCCGGCCAACGTCGGCCAGGGCTACATTTGCCAATGCGATATTCGGTTCACCGGCGATTTCTGCGAGCGCCGATCGGCGGCCTGTGGGGATAGTAAGTATTCTTAAACCTTAGATACCTTTAGAATTGAGTTTTTTAATACAATTTTAGAGATCTACTATTTCTTGCCTTTGAGCCTAGCTACTACATTTTTAGACGATTGCAACGGTGGGATGTGCGTGGAAAACGAGGAAACAGGACTCCTGGGCTGCATCTGCCCAGTTGGCTCCACCGTACGTCCTTTCGACAATTTTGACGCCTTTCTATGGCATATGTGCAAAATATTAACTTATTTCTAGGGCCAATACTGCGACGAAACGATCACGGAAGTTCCAAAAGTTATCTCATTCTCCGGAGACAACGCTTTCCTCGCGCTCCCTGCTCCTACTCAAGTCGAGAACTTCACTGTAAGATAAAGCTCAAAAAACGCCATCGATTTTTTTTTCAGGTGTCAATGAGGGTCATCCCACCACGAGAGCCCAAGAACGAGTCGATGCTGTTGTTCCTGGCTTCGTCTTATGCTGTGGATGCTGAAGGGTTCTTGAATATCGGAATTGTCGACGATAAGATTCAGCTCATATACAAGAATCGTGCCGGTTAGTTAATAGTAAAAAACTATAAATACCGAAATAGAAAATAAACAAAAAGACATGTTAAACGTAACCAATTCTAAGGAAAATCGACCATTTCCTCCATCGCTGCCCTACATCCTGAAGTCGAGAATGTCATCGAGGTTCAGCGAGTTGAAGACAAAACGACATTGTCAGTGAATGGAGTACATTCACGTACCGTTGTAAGTATCAGAAGGGATTAATATGCCTACAAAAAAACAATGACCTACATACTTAGTCGTAAATAGTGATATATCGTACATCTACTCGATTCAGAGCTCCACCTCCTTCCGCCCCGGCACTGATCTGTTCGTTGGAGGTTTGGCGCCAGGAATTCCGAAGCACCAGCAAGCCGCTGTCGAGCCCTATGAGGGTTGTATCAGCGAGGTAAAGCCCATAGATCGATAAGCTACCACCTTTCAGCTTGTCATCAACGGTAGAAGGGTAGATTTTGCCGCGCCTGACGGCTATTCTTCTGGAGATCTGCAACAATGCGGACTTGGCAATGAAACTGGAGCCGATCGGGAAAATCTAGAGGTGAGAGCACTTCGGTTATCGATTAACTTTAATTAAAGAAAAAGGATAATAGTAACAATGTAGTGCTATAAGAACAAGCAAACGCCTTAACTTACCTTACTACTGCAATATTAGGAGTCCAATGACAACGAAGAACGAGCGACGGTCAGCCCACCAGAGCTTGAGCCGTGGGAACCGGAACCTACCCCACTGCCAACGGTATAGCAATTTTTGTGTGTCTGTCCACCTTAAAGTATTTTAGGCGTAGGAAACGCCTTGATTTTAATAATGAATATTATAATAATCATTTCAAGAGTGCGACTACCACCACCACAACGAGGATTCGCCCTACAACTACAAAAATCCCTGAAAGACCAACCCCAACGACACCAAAAGTGGAAGTGACAACGACAGAGGAAGTAGTGCATGTAGGTGCGGGTACCGATCGATCGAAACGTTCACTTTAAAAGTATGTTTGACGCAAGTTTTTTTGCCCCGCTCTCGCGAGGGGGCTCCAAAAATTATTTAATACTCATAATTGTTCGTGTGCACGGAAATCTTTAGTAAAAGGCGAAAGATTTTCTCGGTCAAATGCACACGAACCAGAGGTAAGGAGGGAAGGGGAGGGCTGGATGATTAGATGGGGTAGTGGGCCAGATGTGGGGCGAGTGGGAGGGCAGATATGACTAGCGAACTCGATGCAATCATTCAGACCGTCTACATCCGCCCTGACGTCGAACCATCAGAAGACCCTAATTGGGAATTCCCGGATTGGCAAGCTCCTGAAGAGGCCACTATTTCACCGACTCCATTACCAGATATTCAAGAGGAAGAGGAAACGAATTACGGGAATGCAAATGCTGACCTTGAGGTTGTGTTTCAGCCAGAAACTTTCCCATAGCCAAATTTTAGCCGGAAGTCGTTGAAACCGGTGCTGATGGCCGAGAAATCGTGCCGGAACCTGCAGAAATAACCACCAGCACCACCACAATTGTAAGTTTCAAAGCCTGGGTAAAAACGGGCAAAAACCAGTGGCACTCTAAGTGTGCTTAATACAAAATATAGGATAACCATTTACGGAATGTTTCTCGTATTTTTGTGCTGGCTATGCAAATTTATTCCATTTTCAGGCGCCACGTATTTTGCCCACCGATAAAGCAAAGTCCACCGAATACTCGGCAAGCGCGGAATATTATGAAACAACTCAGGAGCCGGAACCTGCGGTAATGCTTGAAAAAGCATCTTTTTCACCATGTTTTTAGCCACATCCTTATGACAGTAGATCCGATCGCAACCAGGAGCCGGAGGTAAACTTTGGAATTTAGCTGCACTCTTACATGTAACTTTTGAGTTTTTCTTACCTAGCTCTCGCTCTCACCCAACCATTCCTTTTCTCTCTCGCTGTCTCTCTCGCTCTATCCCTCTCCCTATCTCTCTCTAGCCCCAAAAAAATTATTTTTAGATCGAAATCGAAGATCTTCCCGCAGTAAACCCGCGGCCGAGAGAACCAGAATCTGAGGAAGAAGACGAGGAAAACACCACCTACTCTATTGGCCGGGATTCTGAAATCCAAGAACTTCCTGCACAAAGAGTGAGTATTTGGGCTCTTTCAAATGGGACTTCTTTAAGCCCACACCACCAGCCGTGGAGTCAGGCCCGGCAGAACGGGACGAGTTGGGCACTACGATAATTGTACCTAAGGTCGTGACTTCATCGCAGGAGCCGGCCGAAGGTACGAATAAGGAGAAATCTTACTCTGTATCTCTCTCATTCTCTCTCACCCTCTCTCTCTGTCTCTCTCTCATTCTCTCTCACCCTCTCTCTCTCTGTCTCTCTCTCTTTCTCTCTCTTTCTCAACATCAAAATCCGTATTTCAGAGATCGCACCCGAAGTCTGGAGCGAAAAGACCGTACACCCGGACGCAGAACCCGAAGAACTCGAACCAACAGAAGCTGCCCAACCCGATACACCGGAATGGTCAACCCAGCTGCCGGTGCCAGATCTAAACGACAACAGCGGGGAGCTCAGCGGAGAAGAGGTTACGGTTGCCAGTCTGGTGGGTCTATAAACCTAAGCCTAAGCGTAAAATCAAGCCCAATTCTGATACGCTAACTGTTTAGCCACCAACTCCACCCCCTACCACAACCACTCCAAGACCGCCGGTAGTCGTCCATCCAGATCCCTATGTGACGCCCTGTCCAGGTAGGTTTTCAGAAATAACAAAATGCGAAATATTATTAAAAAAATACTGCAATCTAGGCAGGCACTCCGGTTTAATTCTATAATGCTTCTACCCCTTTAATACCTCCAGTTTTTAGGAGGCCGCTGCCGATGGCCCGACCTTTGCGCTAACCACCGCTGCGGCGTCAACGGCGTCTGCCGCCAGCTGAACGAGAGCCACTTCGAGTGCGAGTGCAAGATCTATTACGACGGGCCGAATTGTGATATTTGTAAGTTAATATCAGAAATTAACACAGCCAATCATATCTTTAAGTCAAGCCCATCGAACACGCCGCCAGGTTTAATGGTGACGCGTTTATCGAAATGGCTGGAGACGATTTTCCGCATCTGGTAAGAAGTATCTAAATTTCGTTTTTTTTTCATTTTTTAACGAATTTTGATATGTTATATCCGTTCTAAATAGTAAACCCTCGGCCAACCCATAAAAAAAATCATTTTAGAGCAGCGAGCTGGAGGAGACGATCGAGTTCAAGTTCAAGACGAGCCGCATGAATGGGGTAGGCGATTATACTATGTAAAAGGTTTAATATTTACTTCATGTGTAGTATAATTAGCTTACGACCCTTCTCGATTTAGGTAATCTTCTGGCAAGGTCAAAACCCCGACCAATCCCTCGTTGGCGAGGACTACGTGTCGATCGGCATCCGAGACGGCTTCTTAGTTTTTGCGTGAGTTTTGAAGCATAAATCGGACCTGAATTATAGCTACGAACTCGGTGGTGGCGCCGCGGAGATGGTCAGCATTTTCCGGGTCGATGACGGGTTGATGCATAATGTATGTAAATTGTGTGTTAATTATCGTGAAGAATATCTGATGCATTAAATACATGGTATTTACGTTAAAAATGCTTTTTCTAGGTCTTGGCAATCAGAAAGGGTCGTGATGGCGCTCTGTTCGTAGACGATTTCCCTCCAGTCAATGGAAGTAGCAGTGGGATTTTGGCGATGTTGAATGTTGATGGGAATGTGTATATTGGTAAGTGTTAAGGAATCTTAATCTATATTCGAGTCATGGTGCATCCGAGTTGGGATGTACTCTCACCCCTCCCCACTCGCCCCCCACCTGGCCCACCACCCCCTCTGATCACCAGTCCCCTCACTCGCTAGATACCTCTGGTTCGTGTGCATTTGACCGAGAAAATCTTTCGCCTTTTACTAAAGATTTCCGTGCCCACGAACAATTATGAGTATTACACAATTTTTGGAGCCCCCTCGAGAGAGCGGGGCAAAAACTTGAATGCTGCTTCTTCCGTCTTCAATGCTCAATTTTATAGGCGGCGTCCCCGACCTGAAATTCATGACGGGCGGGCTGCACCGCGCAAACTTTGACGGTTGCGTGGCGGACGTGACGTTGAATGGTGACAAAATGGACCTGATGGGATCGGCGGTTGATGGGCGAAACGTGCGACCATGCGATGAATGGGTCGCACCCAAGAGGTTCCTGCATAGGCATCGCAGGTTTGGCTTTTGGCATGGCTTCTGCTAGTTGAAGTGGGCCGAAAAGTGAAGGTGCCACTGGGTAATACGGTCGTAAGACTCCCTAAAAATTTCAAACGGAGCAGCTTCCGTTCAATTCTAACTGGATACGCCGTAGAGAAAGAAACAAGTGGACATTCTGTGCAATTTTAATCGAATAAAAATATGGTGCGATGTATTACCTTTAATGATATTTTTGCTGGTACCATCCCTCTAAAGCCGCTACCTTAGCGTTACAATATAGATTGTGCAGTATGGTTTTGTATAATTCCAGGAACGCTGATTGGCCACCCCTCACCAAAACCGAGGCCGATCAGATTGATGCTGCGCTGGATTTGTGAGTCGCAAATCTCTTCAAAGTATCTCTCTCTCTCTCTCTCGCTCTCTCTCTCTCTCTCTCTCTCTCTCTCTTTCTCTCTCTCTTTCTCTCTCTCTCTTTGTCTCTCTTGTGCTTTAACGCTATCTCTCTCTCTCTCTCTCTCTCTCGTTCTCTCCCCCCTCTCTCTCTATCTCTCTCTCTGATTTTTCTAAAGGTTGGAGCGTTGGGCTTCGCTAGTGGCGCTCGAAAACCCTTTGAACATGCCGTGTTTTGTAGTGACGTGCTTTTAGGCTAGACCTAGCCTATAAATGGTTGATTTTTAAGCTTTCGACGTCCTTTAGACGCAGATGCATGTTTTTCGAGCCTTTCCAGAAGGTCGTCTAATAAGTCTCCAACATCATCCCCCGGGCCATGCAAATATTTATGTCTAGTCTAGCCAACCTAGAGAGAGAGAGAGAGTGAGAGGTCAGAGATAGAGTGAGAGAGAGTGAGCGAAAGCGAGAGAGAAAAGGCGAGAGAGAGAGAAAGAGAGAGAGAGAGACATAGAGAGAGAGAGAGAGAGAGAGAGAGAGAGAGAGAGAGAGAGAGAGAGAGAGAGAGAGAGAGAGAGAAAGAGCTTCTTGGCCTGCTGGACCCTATAACCAAATTATGCCCACCCATCCCTGCCAATTAATTCCCCCTGCTTTCAGGCGAATCCGGTCGCGACATCGCTGGGGCCGCAAGGAGAAGTTTTTCTTCTAAAAATAAGCCCTACATGACATTCTGAAGACCCATTCCAATTGGACATTCAAGTAGCCAGAAAAAAAAAGTTTGAACCCGTTGCCAGTGTTGCCTTAATTCCCGGTTCTATGTTTTTATACCATTCTTGCCTTCCACGCTCCTTTAATATCGCTATCCCTTTTTTATTATATTTTTATGACCTTTGCAATCTTGCCATTTCGCTTATTATGGTGCTGGTGATAATTTCCCCGTGGCTGCTGCCCTTTTTCTTGTCCTGCTGAATAAATGTATTTATTTTTAGAAGTTATTATGATAACAATTCTTTGCAAATTATTAACATTCCAAAAAAAACACCACGTTTGGGTTCTCAAGGAAAAATTTTAAATAGAATGATTAATGCTACTTTTCGTATCCCACTAAAGGACATTTTTGAGATCTTTGTAATTAACGGCTCTTCGTTGGAAAGGTACTTGATTTTTAGGTAAAGGCTCAATCTTGCCATAACATCTTTTTTTCCTGGTTTCTAGACGTTATTTTGATACTATCCTGTTACTAGAGAAAGTTCTGGGGCCGTAGCTCTCCTCAAAACGTGAACTCCCACTTGCCCCCCACCTGGCCCACTGTTCCCGCTAATCACCTATCCCGTCCCTTCCCTCGTTACCTCTGGTTCGTGTGCATTTGACCGAGAAAATCTTTCGCCTTTTACTAAAGATTTCCGTGCCCACGAACAATTATGAGTATTACACAATTTTTGGAGCCCCCTCGAAAGAGCGGGGACAAATTCGAGCGAAAATCGGGTAACTGCGAGGAAAAGTAAGAAAACATAATAGAGCCTTTGAGAAATTCATAGCCAAAAGCATCTATAGCTAAGCCTTGCCTGTTCCGTTAGGCCGATAAACCTAGTCGAACCATCTTAGGTATCGGAATCGTAGCTTAGGTTCAGAAATGAGTCTCTACTAGGTTTAAGGGACCATTCTGATACCTTGGATGCTTAAAAATAAGGAATTTTTACAAGCCCGTTGGCCAAAACTCGTGCTGAAAATCCTCACCCAGCTGCAAGTATCGCTCTGGATTTAAGGGAACATTCTGATTCGCTGGCTGCTCAAAAATGAGGGGGTTTTACAAACATAGGGCCGCAGTCGTACTCGAAGACCATCAAGTATCGCTCCAGATTTGAGGTACCTCTCTGATACCTTGGATGCTTAAAAATAAGGGTTCTTACAAGCATAGGTTCGCAGCTCGTGCTCAAAAATCATCACCCAGCTTCAGGTACCTATGAACCCTTCCGGTGCCCCCAACAACAACCCCATAATATTTACTGACTTACCTTACCGCGTTGTTAGTGTCGCTGAACTATTTACAACCCACCCGAAAAAGCGATCCCTGATCCTAAGCTCATGTTCTCTCGCTCGAGAGAGAAAGAGGCCTGGTAGTGGCTCGAATTTCCGGGGATTTCTGGGCAAGCCATTTCCCGTCCGGTGGCCCATTTCCAGGAGGACAGCCGCCACCATTTCGGCCGCGTCCGCTTCTTCTTTGCCACATTGGAAGTCTCATCCCAGTCGGCGGGGTTTGATTCCAAAATATTAGTTTGGCCAGCGGGAAGTTCCGCATTAAGGTCATTTTTCCCTAATTCTTGATTTTTTTAAACCGGCTGTATACTTTTTGATTTTGTTTTATTGATCTAACTGCCATTGATCGTTCTCGCGGTGAGAGGCGGCTCCCCTCCCGCGTCCTTGCCCCTGCCTACTGTAGGATGGTATTATCAACTACTGAGTCCCCTACGGCTCAACCTGCGCCCAAAAGGCAACATCCGGGCTCACCTTCCGATAAACCCAAATCGGGGTTTATGCATTTCGCTCCCCCTAACAACTACCCCGATTCGAAGAAAAGCGATGTCTACAAATTCGACAAAGCTGATCATTACACCATCATGGACACGCTGCTACAGGTAGTCCACCAGAACCAATTCCTGTCCAATCAGGTTGACTTTTTGACTCAACAAGTCACTATCCTCCAGAAGACGATCGTAGAGCTCAAGGAACTTAGCTCTCAAAAAACCACTTCATTCCCTACCTATGCCTCAAAAACTGCTGCCAATATTCCTTCCCTACCTCTCGCAACCCTGAAGCAAGTGCTACGTGATGAGCAAACTGCCGATGTACGTGAAAAACAGGTCTTTATCCGTGGCTTGGCAGAAAATGATATTCCGGATCTGCAAAAAATTCAAGAAAAAATGCCAGATTCGCCTAATTCCAAAGCCCCTAAAAAGGTTTTTCGGCTAGGCGGCACTCGTCCGCCAGCAGCAACCTCTCCTCGTCCGGTAATTGCCGAATTCGATTCTCAGAAGGAAGCCCTGAACTTCCTCAAAAATTTCAACCAAGCAGTGGCTCCCACATCCGGAGTGATCGCTCGTCCCAACTATTCAGTGACGGATACACTTCTGTACAAACAGGCCTGGAAAGAGGCCATTCAGAGGAACAATCAAGAGAAGAAGGCGATCTGGACTGTGAGAAACTGCAAACTTGCCCGTCGCCAATATCCTCAGGGAACCGAACCGTCTCCTTGGACCGTTCGCACGCTCCAAAAGTCAAATTAGACTCGATTACCAAGTCTACTTCTCTTCGCACCCTATTCTTAAATGCCCGCTCTCTATTTCCTAAGCTTTCTACCCTAAATGCCCTTCTATTATTGAACCAATACGATATTGTTCTCATTACGGAAACCTGGCTCAAAGCCCAAATTCTGGACACTTTGCTCGTCCTTCCCGGCTATTCGATATTCAGACGTGATCGTGAAGGGCATGGAGGCGGCCTTGCCATAATCTTCCGCAGCCACCTCAAAATCGTAAATGTGAGTATTTCAACCAAGCTCGAAGTTCTATGTCTTGACATATTCTCAAAAAAGTCTAAACGTGATTTGAGGCTTATCCTTTGCTATCATCCCCAACACCATCAGCCTCTTCTACCCCTCATCGAGCTATTATGCAAACTATTAGCAAATTGTATTTCGCCTTATATTCTTCTAGGCGATTTTAACAGTCCTCATATTGACTGGGTCTCCGGGACAACGAAATGTTCAAATTGTCAGAATCTAATTCGATTTGCTGCTAAGTTCGGCCTTTCCCAATTGGTAACTGAGCCAACTCGCTTAAATAACATCCTGGACCTTGTATTTTCTCCTCTTCCGGGGCTCATTGAATCGCTGACCATCGCTGAGCCTTTCAGCGATCACCAGTCAATCGATTTCCATATTTTGCTTAGTCACCAGCGGCTCCCACCCCCCAGGCAAAGAGATTTCCGCCGTGCCCCCTTCGAAGAAATAAATCGGAGAATAGCGGGGATCAACTGGCTTTTTGAGTTCCGCCAGGGAGATGCTGAAAATCTGCAGAATAAATTGGACAATTATCTCCAAAATTTGGTCGAAGAGTTAGTACCTTTCCGAAAACCACGAACCAGACCTTCTGGAAAAACTCTAGTCCTCCTAAAGCGAAAAAAAGCCATTTGGAAAATCGAAGGAAACAGTCCCAGTTACAAAAATGCTTGTAAGGACCTTGACACTGCCCTACGCCAAGAAAATGAACAAAAAGAGCTGGATTTTGTGGATAGGTCATCCGCTGCAGGTCGGATCGGAGCATTGATGAAATTTTATGGTTACGTTCGGTCAAAGACTTCTACCGATAATGCAATTCCTCCACTCTTTATTAGTCAGCATGAGATGGCCGTGACTGATGTCGAAAAAGCTGATGCCCTGCAGTCACAATTTGCCTCAGTATTCACTACCAGCCCTGCCGTACCTTCCTATTTGCCCATAAGAACCAACAAATTACTATCGTTTGTCGATTTTAGCCCTCATATTATAGAGCGGACCATTGTCACCTCTCTTAAGCCCAAGTTCACCCAAACTGCTGACCCGGTGCCAGCATTCTTTGTAAAAGAATGTGCTGGTTCCCTATCCCTCCCCCTTTCTCTAATCTACAGCAGAAGCTTCCACACTGGCGCTGTGCCCTACAGCTGGAAAAAAGCTATAATTTGTCCCATATTTAAGAAAGGCAAGAAATCTGAACCTGGCAACTACCGTCCGATCTCTTTGACGAGCTCCTTCGGCAAAATCATGGAGAAGGTTGTTCGGAAGGCTCTCTCTGAGTTCCTTGAAGATGAAAAACTCTTATCGAAGAACCAATTTGGTTTCTTGAAAGCTCGCTCGACAACTGCTCAGTTGCTAGTTCACCAGCACAATCTCTTAATATCTGATCAGAAAGGACTTTTTTCTGATGTTTGCTATATCGACTTCGCGAAGGCATTCGATACCGTCTGCCATTCCCGGCTACTCCGAAAACTTTCCACCTACGGAATTGCGGACCCGCTTCTTGGCTGGATAAGAAACTGGCTAGTGGGTCGTTCACAAACCGTTCGAGTTGGTGATTCATACTCTATTCCTGCGCCAGTACTGTCTGGTGTTCCACAAGGATCCGTCCTCGGGCCCCTGCTTTTTATTCTATACATAAATGACCTAAATGATCTTCAACATCTACCGAATGGTTTACTCTTTGCGGACGATCTAAAGCTAATCTCCCATTTTTCCAACACTAGTCCATCTGATATGTCTGCTCAGCTGCTTAAGCTCGAGTCCTGGGTCTCGGAAAATCAGCTGACTCTCGCTGCCCCAAAGTGCTCTTCTGTACACTATGGCAGAAGAAATCCGAAGAACACTTATTCGCTAAATGGAAGCCCGCTCCCACAATCAAAATGCATTCGTGATCTGGGTGTCCTGCTATGCGATGACTTCAGCTGCTCGCCAAATGTGGTAGAGGTGACGAAAAAAGCAGCTCGCTGCTCCTTTCTTATTTTCAAAATTTTTCGTAGTAAAATTCCAAATTTGTATATAAAAGCATTTCTAGTTTATATCAGGCCTATAATCGAATATGCCTCAGTAGTTTCATCCCCTTGGCTCAGAAAAGATCAGATTGCTCTAGAAACAATTCAGAAAGACTTCATTCGACGCGTATGCTACCGGTGCCAAGTCCCGTACGTCTCCTATCGTTCGGCATGCACTCAATTCAATCTCGAACCATTGAACAATAGGAGGCTGACCGCGGATTTTCTTTTTCTATTTAATCTCCATAAGATTCCTTCCAATATTTCTGAAAATACTTTCTTTTCTGCCGCCCCCTCTCGAACTCGTGGACTTAAAACCAAAATTAGTCCTATTCTGGCTCCAAAAACCTCTGTGTCAAAAGCTTTTTTCTCCACTCGCGTAGCTGCTCTCTGGAATTCTTTTCCCCAAACTGCCATTGACAGCCCGTCTAGGAAAGCCTTCAAAAATCATCTTTCCCGACTTATCCCCGTCTCCTATCTACTGTGATCGTGTTCTCATCAATCTAGTCTCCTATTTCCATTCCCCTCTTCCACATCTTCAGAATCTTATTAATCCTAATTTCCCTTTATTTATCTATCCCCTCCATCACCCTATTTACGCTCGATTCCTCATACTGTAAGCGTTGACCTTGTTAACCTTGTGTGAGAATAAATAATAATAATAATTCCCCGTCCGGCCTTGTGATTCACTAATTTTAGGCTCATACCTTGCGGTTTAAATTTTACTGCTACTATTACCTTAACTAAATAGCCCAAAGTTTCATTAATGAACGCGAATTGTCGTTTTTCGGGCTCTTATAATTGCGCGGAAATTAGAAATCGGCAGGCCAATGGAGGAGAAGCACCAGAAGACTTTTCTACGTTGGATTCTACACTTTTTCTGCTGTACTTCGCCAAAGGTTAGCTATACCGGGTTATCTTAAAATACTTTAAATTCTAAAGTCCCCAGAAAGTCAGCGTTGGCTCTTTTTTCTTATGGATTTTTGCAACGCACGTGACGCGTCGCGTTGCGCTAAAGCCCCTTCGCTAAACGTGTCGTCTGTATCCCCCAACCAGCCCGCAACATTTCTATAGCGACTCCTCGTTGAGCTACATGGATGTAAAGTATATCAAACTGTACGTCTTGGACTTGCGAGCATTTTGGTGTATTTTACAGCGTTGTAGCTTAATAAGAAGCCGAGATACAGTGGCTTGGTTTGGCTGCCCTGGGGGGTAGCTGAACGACAGCCAAATTCAACAATGCGTTGCGTGTCGCGGGTGCGTTAAAATCCTTAATAGTGCGTTAATAACGCTTTCATATACCCAACCTTTTCGGGGCTCAAAAAGCAAAAACCATGCCGAGGGAGGGGGTCGAACCCGACACCACGGTTTTGTAGGCCTGGATGCTATCCATTAGGCCATAGTGGCAACCCATTGAAGCGGAGGGGGACGTCACAAGAGGGAAAGGTGTCCGAATTCTGTGCGGCAATGGGCGCCCATTGGCGCACAAAATTCGCGCGTCAGTTGTACTTGCCGGAATACATAACTATATATTTGCCTCCAAAACCTTGGGTGTCCCTTTAAACGATTTGAACTTTGCTAGGCCCTCTCAAAAACCCATCGTTCACCCCCAGCCCCTAACCAAACAGCTGGCCTCCCCATTGACCATCCACACAAAATCTATGGCGGTTCCTCGAGCAGGACACATTAACAACCCTAACCTTGGAACGAAATGGGGCACATGACGTCACACTGCTCTGTTTTGACCTTAACTATTTTTAGAAGCAGCCGACAAGAGTGCCAGCCTGGCCTCTGCCCGCTCCACTCTTTCCACCACCACCACCACCTCCAGTCGCCAAATGGAAGAAGAGCTCGAGGAGAGCCTCAGTGGCAGCTGGGGCGCAGAAAGGTGTGTTGGAAAACGGTTTATGGTAGGAATGCCGACATTCAAAAAGATTCCTTACTGTACAAGAGGCTAAAAAGTAGATGGTTTAAGCTTAGGCTTAGGCTTAGGCTTAGGCTTAGGCTTAGGCTTAGGCTTAGGCTTAGGCTTAGGCTTAGGCTTAGGCTTAGGCTTAGGCTTAGGCTTAGGCTTAGGCTTAGGCTTAGGCTTAGGCTTAGGCTTAGGCTTAGGCTTAGGCTTAGGCTAGGCTTAGGCTGCTTAGGCTGCTTAGGCTTAGGCTTAGGCTTAGGCTTAGGCTTAGGCTTAGGCTTAGGCTTAGGCTTAGGCTTAGGCTTAGGCTTAGGCTTAGGCTTAGGCTTAGGCTTAGGCTTAGGCTTAGGCTTAGGCTTAGGCTTGGAAGCAGGCTTAGGCTTAGGCTTAGGCTTAGGCTTGGAGGCTTAGGCTTAGGCTTAGGCTTAGGCTTAGGCTTAGGCTTAGGCTTAGGCTTAGGCTTAGGCTTAGGCTTAGGCTCAAGCTCCGCAACGCTGTCTTGACCCGTTCCCCACTCGCCCCCCACCTGGCCCACTGCCCTGCCATATCATCCCCCAACTTGCTCTTCAGTTATCTCTGGTTCGTGTGCATTTGACCGAGAAAATCTTTCGCCTTTTACTAAAGATTTCCGTGCCCACGAACAATTATGAGTATTTGACAATTTTTGGAGCCCCCTCGAGAGAGCGGGGCAAAATTAATAAGCTTAGCGTTTTGAAGCCACGTTTAACCATATAAAGAACCCTTTTCCAGACCAGCGCACAAATAGTACGACTCGCACGCGTCGCCATTCTACGGCGGCAAGCATGCGGAAACGGCCAGATGCATCCCGGAAATTATCGTCCCTCTCCGCCCAAATGAACCCGAATATCGAGGCGGCGTTCTCGTCGTGGAAGCGCGAGAAGCGCCGCGAGAGTTGAGCCAGATACAGATGTATAAATCGTACAAAATTTCGTTCATTTGGTTCATTGAATTCAATATCTATAATACACCCCAAAATGCTAAGAAAATGGCATGAATTTTCTGCGACATGCCGGGGCTCTGTGGTTGTAGAAGAAGATCCTAAATCATGGGATGAATACACAATTGTATAAAAGTTAATATTTAGGTATTATGAAGTTATTCTATATGATATACAGCTTACCATAATAAAAAACGTTATTTTATAGAGAAGATTTTAGCGTTCTAAAAAATTATATTTCTACCTACCTATGATGCCCAATCGTATTGTCATCATATGCCAACGCGTAGTGGCCTTCGTTTACTAATTTCCGGATAAACTCCATGTATTTAACCTTTTGCTCTATATTTTGCGCAATGTGAGCTTCAAGGTTTATCTGAAATTACAATGTAGAGCTTTTCAAGTGTACGCCTCGCTACAAAACAAACCTGACAAATCGTAAATCCATTTTCCAGCGCTTTCCCAGCCTGTAAATAATCGAATAAATCGTATTCCGCGTATTCGATATCGACAAATAAGTAATCTATCGTTTTTCTAAAGCAAATAGGCTAATTAAAGCATAATTTGCCCTACGATTTGACGATTTCCCCAAAGAATTGATACATCGGCATTGCCGGCATCTTTTTGCGCGTTTGGTACCCGGCTGAAAAGAAGAGGAAATCGGGATTTCTCTATAAAATACTTACATTTTGTTAATATACTCGAATCTGCGACGTTGTTGCCGGAAATTGCCAACTGGTGGTACTCACCGACCTGTTGAAAAATAATTAATAACCCAAATATCTTTACATTTTCATATACGGCCTTGTTTTCTTCCAAAACTGGATCGGCGCCGTAGAATTTACAATTCGGCATCATTGCCTGAAAGGTTTGTCTATTTTTGTAGTTAGGAAAATACTATAAAAGTAGGAAAAGCTGGTTTTATATACTTAATTAGCATACCTTTACTTTGGCCTCAGCCATCGCGTCCTTCCCAATACCCAGAGTGACAAATGTGCAGTTTTCTCGCTAAAAAGGCTTACGATTTTGATAGTTTTAGATGGCTTTAAACCCATTATATTTTATTATTATTATACGTTTATACGTTTGAATTATTATCCGTTGTAAACAGGGGCGTAGCCAGAAAAAAATTTCGGGGGGGGGGGCCGAAAAATTTTTTCGAAAACCTCAAAAAATTAACGAGAAAACAGCGCCGCAGGCGAAAAATTTTGGAAAAAAGGCTATGTAGCTCTACAAATAGCAGCAAAAAACGTGAAAAAATAGCGCCGCAGGCAGCAAAATTTTTGAGAAAATAAAAATCATAAGGGTCCCCCTTATGAAATTTTCGGGCCCCGACCGATTTCGGGGCCCGGGCCCAAGGGGCCCACCTTACGCTACGTCCCTGGTTGTAAATATAGCGCTTTTTCAATACAGATGTACAGGGTGTCCCAAAAAAAAACCCCCCCTCGGCATTTGGCCGTCTTCTATCCCATCGGGACCAAATTTTTACCAGCGATGGGGACCCATAAAAACTATGTGCGGCCGAATTTTCTAAGCAAAATATGATAAAACAAAAAAGTTATCGCTAAAAAACTGCTTTTTGGGAAACGCTAGTACCGATTTTTGGCTATGTTTTCGCAATTAGCATGCCGATTTTGAGTAATTTTCCCAAAAATCGTCATTTTCGGGTCCGTTTCTATTCGTTTTGATAAGAAAAATTGATGAAATGTCCCGATTTTGACGTAATTTTCGTAAATCAAAAAATTCCTCCGGGTGGAAAAAAGTGCCCTCTTCATTTTTGCTAAACATTTCGAGGCCCTAATCCATCAAAATCCTAGTGAAATCGGCAAAATAAACCTTAATTTCAATATAACTTTTTTGCCTTACAATATTTTGCTTAGAAAATTCGGCTGCACATAGTTTTTATGGGTCCCCATCACCGGTAAAAATTTGGTCCTGATCGGATGGAAGACGGCCAAATGCCGAGGGGGGGTTGTTTTTTTTCGGGACACCCTGTATATTTCGGCGCTGGCGCGAGTTAATTTTTGAATTTTGTCAAATTTTCATGACAATTTTATAGCTAAAAACTGTAAAAATTGTTTTTATTTCGTTACATTTACCACCAACCGGATTATTCATTAATATCAATCTTTTGGCCTCATCCTGGTTCTCGACAGAAATTATGTTGGGCCCAAATTTATAGCAATCACGCACGGCCTGCCCGGATCCATCAGCCCAGGTCTAAAAAATTATTAAAACTCGAATAAGTTCATTATAATCGATATATTATATGCATATATCATCTTATTAATAATATTTATTAATTAATGAAAACTTTTAGGACGCTTGCCGAGTCCGGGGTCCGCAATTTTGGGTGTCGCTGCATGCAAACACGATATTTCTTGATCACCGCTTCCCATCTAGTGTCGTCCGATATAGAAATGCTCTTTGTAGAGATAATTGAAGAGTTAGGGGCCTAAAATTCGTTAAATAATACGAAAATACCTACAAAATACAACGTCGCCATGAGAAAAATGCCAAATCCGACGGCCACCGCGAAATATTGATGCATGCTAAATGCCATTGTAGAATCCCAGCTAAGCCAAGCTATTTTAGAGTAAATTTAGTACGGCAAAAAAGTGGTCAATTCGCTATAGTCAAAGTTGGAAAAGATCTTTTAAATGGCCGGTAAAGCATGGTCATCCAGCGGGCCAGAATTCTATTCAGCCTCCGAAACTTCTCATGCCAGAGAATACAATAGCGCCTTACGTTGAGCGTCTCAAATCGTCGTGTCAACCTCCTATTACTAATAGTAAAAAGTTTTTAATTTTACAAAAAGTTACTAAAAACTAGTCGATTCAATTCAAAAATTATATAAAAAATTCAAAATTTTAAAATTCGTTCGGAAAATTTATTGTTTGTAATTTCATGTTAATTAATTTTATAATTGGTGTATTTTTAAAATTCCAAGGCGTTACGTTTAGAGAAAATAAAAGCGTTTAGAAAGAATTCCGAATTTAAAATTAAAAAAATCTAAGTTCTTAGGAAAAACTTGTTCCCGCGATAACGCCAAAGCACCTACGTTTTCAAAAATTTAATCAGATATATGCCTAAGGGTAACGAACATTATTAAATGTTATTTATTACGGGGTACACAAAAAAAATCACAGAACGCGAGCAACATAGAGACATCACAAGCTCAAAAATCGGGGGTCATTTTGGTCGATTGATGGCTGTACCGGGGGATTGCTAAAGCTCGAAAAACAGTCCGCGAAACAACGCGCTTGATCTGGGGCGGAAACAGGGGCGAGCGAAATGATTTTTGTGCCATTCGAAAGGGTGTAGGCCAGCGCGTTCGCACGCTGAAAAAGATTTACGTTTTTTGCCCCACGCAAACGTCACAAATAATGAATCCTATTCCCCAGATCAGCGGCTTGTTTCTGGAGACGCCAAGTACAGGCAGGCAATCACAATCTAGTCCTGAGATCTTCTAAATGCAAAGTTGAGTTGGGTCATTAAGGAAGGGGCGATCGATTGCTTATTAATCAAAAATGAGAAATTTCAAAGCGAAAAATTTTTAAAGTAAGCTACCTAATTTGGGAAGTTCGCATAGAGGAGTGAGTCGATTAAAATTTGCACAGAAAAACACAAAAAATCGAGGCGAGTAAGAGAAACAGCGCAAGAAAACTACAAACTACAATTTCTAAAACTAGACATGGGTTATTTGAAGAAGGTGTTCGTGAGGGGCTCATCATCAAACACCTCGTCCTCCTGCCCGTAGATGCTGTTGTCGATGGCGAACCAGGGGAACCGGACGTGCTTTTCGCAGAATTCGCCTGAAATTGGATATTTAATATTAAAAGTGGATTTTTAAAAAACATAAACGCGTCGATATTTCAACAATACCTGTGTATTGTGGATCACATTCACATCGATACATACTGGGTATCATTCGGAAAACGCAGCGATCGGAGGGGCCCTCAAGAACACAGCGTCCTCGATCGTTACAGAGCTTTCTTGAGCATTTCCGGGCACGATGGGCTATCAAGCTGACGGTACTGAAAACGAAGAATATAGCATTATCGAAAAATAGATATCTCTCTCCCCCCTTTATCTCGTTAATGCCTCCACATTCAATATCTTATCCACCATCGTCCCGCGCACTAAAATCCCAGATGGCCTGATGCCATTGACCTATTATCACATTCCTTAATGCGTAATTATTCCCATAATCACGTGCTCCACATCTGCTTTCTACTATATAATACCCCAAGATTTACATCTAATTATACTCATTCCACAATCATCAGCATCATCATCATGTCTACCACCATCCTTCTCCAATCTGCTACCACTACTACTCAAGCCCGACCTGCTCGAGCTCTACGACTCCGTCGCCCTGATGTGCAAGTGAGTTTTTTTATTTATGGAAACCTATTCTTGAACATACGTTTAAACGTTCATTAAAGCCAAGATTTTCATTTTAAGCCAGATACCAGTTTAGAAACGTTAAGATATACAGAAAATGTAATACACAATATTAATAAGCTAGTAAGGCACTATTTAACGATGAATTCTTTCAGATCTACCGCCCTGGTATGATGAAATTGGGCCGTGACCTGACTGTCCAACCCACTCCGATCTCTACCCCGACCCCGGAATTCGAATTGGAAATCGAAATCATCCCTGTGAAACCGAAAGAAACTGCTATCGTCCCGACTACCGTATTCCAGCCTACAGTACCCCTCACAGCCTTTGATCTCCTATGGAAAATGGTCGAACCGTGGCTACAAATGGATTGGATTGAGGTGAGCTTGAATTCTGCTTATTTGGATTTGATTAACCAAATTTTGTGCAAGAATTCTATATATTCTTCCCTAGCTTCATGATTAGCTTCCAAAAATTAGATTTTAACTTAAAATTGAGAAATTTTAAGTTATGAAGTTTATTAAAGCAGGCAACTTTTAAAGTAACTGGCTAAAACTATCGATTCATATTAAATTTAACTAATTTCATCTTTTTTCAGCTATGCGCCGATGATTATTTCTGCTGCCCCGATCTCGACCAATTCAACAAGACTACCGTACCCCCACAACCTGAAGAGCCCATCCCCGCCGAGCAGTACCTTCAAGAAGACCCAGGTTTCGTCAAGATTTCATCTCGAGGATTCGCCGATTTTTCGAATAATGTCTCTACCAAAATTATTAGCCCTACCGTCACATCTGATTTTTTCACCTCTAAAATTTCCCATTTCCCAACTGCCCTCTACAAATCTGGATTTGCAAAATATTTCCCAAAAATCCCTGTTCGTAATTCCTCTAATTTTACTCTGGTTTCTTGCGTTGGTTTCGCTAAGTTCTAATACGGCAATATTTTCTTATGCCACCCGCTCAATAATTTTCCCATTCTAATACCTACTACTATGATGTCCTCCATTAAATATTAGAAGCGCGATAATCAATCAATTTACAACTCATCTAGAATTTCTATAAACTATTCCATAAATTCCTTTAATCCAATTATATATTCCTTCTCGTATTTCTGTAAGCCACGCAATTTCGCCTATTCTACCAAGCATTGCACTCTTCTGATCCTACTTGTACTTGTACCTCTATTATTTTTTGGATAATAAAATGCTTTTGTTTCCATATCGGTCCTCACATGAAAGCACAGAAATTAAAAAAAAACACTAAAACTTACGGTCCAAGCGTGCGCTCCACAAAATCCCCAATCATGCTGCATCTCGGCTTCCACATCCGCTTCGACGTGCTCCACAGAATTATCCCGGCTGTCCCTGCGTCAGCGCTTTGCTTTATAGAGTTGCAGAGATCTCGCTAAAAAAAAACTATAAATTAAATATTCTTACAAAGTCACCTTTTCATAAAACTCTTCTATCCTCATTTCGTCGTAGGGGTCGTATTCGAATTTGCTGTACGGATAGATGTCGAGGGGGTGATCGGCTGTGAGGGCTATCCTCCGAGATTCGGCGAGGATTGCCTAAATAAAACATAAAATCACTAGA
This sequence comes from Mesorhabditis spiculigera, assembly GCA_958295435.1. Lineage (NCBI taxonomy): Eukaryota > Metazoa > Nematoda > Chromadorea > Rhabditida > Rhabditidae > Mesorhabditis > Mesorhabditis spiculigera. The sequence goes on from CATQJA010000753.1 coordinate 28,041, forward strand.
TTATAAAGTCAAAATTCCGGATCAACGAGACTCACTTGAATATACCTGAAGTTCCGGTGGGCTCGATTGTCGCCCAGGTAGAGGGAGGGGAACAGCGCGTTGCCGGCTTTCATGATGAAGGCCAAACTAAAATAAAAATATTAAATAAAAGTTGTTGCCTTACTCGTCGTTGTGCGCTTGAAAATTGTCGGCGCAGGTGAATTCGCCATTATGGCCGGCGTCGTAGTTGCAGTAGGGGAACCCGTAGAAGCCCCATTTGGCATACGGGCGCATGATGCGCGCTATTCGGATCGTCTCGAGGAAGATTAGACTAAAACAATTGCCATAAAAAGCCGAAATTAAATTGTCGAAACATCAAAATGCCGAAATTTCAGAATGCCAAAATTTGCATATGTCGAAGTTCACAGTTTCAAAATGCGATATTATGAATTTCAACTAAAAACTTCTACGTTCTGAATGTCGGCATTTCCAAAATAAGTCGACGAATTCAACCATGTCTGTTAGAGCGTACCGCCCAGCCGAGTTGAACTCTTTTTGAGCGATCATTTTTGCGGCTTTGTCGGAAATTGTCGGCTCGCGCTCCTTGACCAGACGCACGGATTCCCGTTGGTACACTCGTTTGTTTCCTAAAACAAAATTTAAATAAATTTACAGAATTAATACCCCAATTCAGGTGAAAAAGCGGCCGCCACTCCTCAAAGTCGATCAGGGCTATCCCCGAAAAATCCTCGTTCGGGATCCGCTCCTCAATGTGTTGTTGCACAGCCGTCAAGTGAGCTGAGATGTCGCAAAGCTAGAAAAGACTAGAATTCTCTAAAAAAACCGACCTGCGGGAGTCCGCCATTAACTGGTAACGATTCGTTTCCCGCGTGAAAATATGGGAAAGTGCCGAAGCTGTACTCGTAGAAGGCGACGATTTGGTCGCCGAAGAAAGATTGATTCTAGGAGGAAAAATAGTTTGTAAAAAAGACTGTCTACTTTATTATGGATGATCTCAAAGTCGTCGAGATGGACCTTGGCGCCTTTGTGTTCGCAGATACCCGTGGGAGCATTCCAGTATACCTGAAATACAAAATGATTCTATTTTCGACCCATTTCCTGAATTTTAAATCTTACTTGGTGCTTATGCATTATCGGGGGGGGGGGGCAACGTCTTTCCTTTGGGGCGAATTTTTTTGCTAACATATATAACGCCTTTCCTGCACCCTTTTCAGTATTCATAACCTTAATCCGTACCTTACTAAACAGTATTTCAAAAAATATAGATTTTTCGAATCAAACTTCAAATTTCTAAAGTTTTTTGAACAGCTTTTAGATAATTTTACCTAAAATATAGGAAAATATAGTTAAAAACGATATTAAACATGCCTGGTATTACGTAACTGCGAATATCTTCCAGGAAAAATCGCCTCCCCCCGATAATGCAGAAGAGCCCAACCTCCAAGTGGTTTTTCACCAACCCCAAATTCCCTTTTACGACTTGCAACTAGCGGGACCAAATATGCGTAGAGTAGCAACGAAAACAGCATAGCTAGCCAAAGTGGGTGGGGGGAACAAAAAGTGCCACTACCTCGAACAGCGATCACCCGCCCCGCGAACCGCTTGAAAAGTCACTATTGTGGGGTGGAGAGGGCAGAAGCAAATACAGAGTCGCCCCCGAATTCTATAGGCTGCGTTTTGGGAAGGCTTTGGTGGTGTAGGGGATCTCACAGTCCTCATGGTCAACCGAAAATCCGCGCAATCCAAAATGGTTTTCGGAACCGGTCCCCCGAGATCAACATATTGGGTGGCGGGGGGAACGGCGTGAGTTATTTTCCCGTGCCGCGTAATCGCGTCAGTCAAATTACGAGGACTGTTTACTCGCAAAGTGCTGCGAGTCGAGATCGGACCCTGTCTAGGTAGCCGACTTTTAAAGGAAAATAAACAAAACAAGACCTTGAACCGTTGAGCATCATATTGGGCAGAGCCGATCTGGGCCAGGGCCAGGAAAATCAGGAAGAGCCACATGCGGCCGCGGACGGATGGCGAATCGCTCCTTCTAAAAAACTGGACTTAAAGGTGAAAATGGTTAAAAGGTGCCGGGTCGTGATTCGGACGAAAATTTGGCATGAAAATAAATGACATTCTTATAAATGTCTATACATCCCTAGCAAAATAAAAATAGTATCATTTTGCTGACCAAAGCCATAAAAAGATTTTTTAATTCCGAAAATTAAGATTTTGAGCTTTTCTGTCACTTTGGCCCTAACTCTACCAGCAAGGCAGCTTTCTTAAAATTTTAGAAGTTTCGAACTACAATTGTACACTCACAACGATTAGCAGCAGAATAAAATCGTTTTTGGTCCACAGAGACTGATCCAGAAATAAGATGAACTTAAATGAAGTGAGGCGAAAATATTATCATTGTGAAAAAATAAGTCAAGTAAACCTTTCTTCGCTTGCCTTAATGAAGGGATTTAAGAGTACGCTCAAAGCTGAATCTAACCATAAACTTTTGGAACAAGCCCGAAAAGTAGAAAACAACGTCATACAAAATCAAAAGCCCATCTCAAAAATGCCATAGCAACATGGGGCATGCCAAAACGAGCCTCCACCCACATTTAATGTGCCCCATACATACCGCGTTGAATACCGGGGGTATCACCCGGTGAATGCGCGAGCGCGCGGTCGAGGGGCGCGGGTGGTTCAACGCGCACCGGGCGGAATGTGTTTGTTTGGGCAACAACATAAGGCGACAATGAAAAGGCCATTTACCCCATCAAACACTCCTTTGCCCGAAAAATATTATGGGAAAGCCGGCTAGACAAATGTGCCCAAATTTAGAAAGGGAAAGGAAGGAAAATTAGCCAATTTTATGAGAAAAGTTGGTGCTCTCATTTTTTAGCAAAATATTTTTTTTTTAGGTGGCGCTAAAAGAGGGCGAGACACTTAATTCCATAGCATTTCACACGCTTTCAAACCGAAAAATGTTTACAAATTCTGATTTCTTGGTCAAAAGTTGGGCAAAAGATTCAGGCTTTCAAGACGTTTCCAGAGTTTTATAATGTTTAGGTAATTAACAACGACTACACTAGAAAAATGGCTGAATCTGTAAAACCATTTTGTAGTTTATTAATAAGCCGCTACATGCCAAATTGAAAAAATTTGCCTTCTTCGCGGTGAATACTAAAGCGCCGAAAGATTCAGACAAACCTCAGCCAGTTTCTCAAATAGCCACTCGTTCGAGCGAACGGGCCCCGATGCAGCACTCCGGCTCGCCTAAAAACGTATAGAGCTCGCGGTGGTCAGCTGCCAATCAAGCTTGCGCTATAAATGAGGCGGAAATTGAGCCCGTGTCACCCAAGGCATAAAATAGGCTGCTCCATGTGACCGAGATAAGCTCACACGGCCCAAAAGCTCAATGCTAAAATAAGCGACCGAAAATCAAATCAACTGCCTCTGCGTAGAATTCCCTGATTTATAGACTTTTTATTATCAACTGCAAAATCTAACTCAGCAAAAAAAAAACATCATACATACCAATAAAGAAACCTCTAAACATGCAAATAAACAAAATGGGATAGCGAAATCTGGCGAGGTTAACAAAGTGAGAAAATGCAAAGAGACAAGCTACCAGGGAAAGGTAAGCGGTGAAAGAGAGGGGAATTGTAACTTATCAGGCGAAGAGCTGGCGATAAACGGCAAGGCTGGCAGCCACATCGTTGTCGCGCACGCGTCTAAAGCAAGGGATAAAAACTGAAGACAATAGCTTACATCAAATCCCGCTTTGTCTCCGGCAATGTATCGTCACTCAGATTGCAAATCTTTGCTATTCGTGGAAACGAGGTGATTCGATTTTTGAAGGGCGCCGATGAGAAGGGTGCCGGTTTCTAAAACCGACATATAAAACGAAAGACACTAGAGTCTGAAATATTTCTAGAGAAGGAAGGTATTCTTCGACAAGGTAGGCAGCAACGCAAAATCTGGCATCTTGATAGTTTTCTTTGTAAAATTTAGCTAAATCTCGTTGGGGAAAACATATCTAAAAAGTGACACTTCGGTCGAAAATCGATTTTCGGTATTCTTAATACACATGTTAAAGTTTGACGATCTGGAATAGTAGCCAAAGTATTGAACTATTCAAGATACCTATTTTAACACATTTGATTACTAGGGAACGGCCCACTTTACGCAAAAAGGCCAAAAACACCTGAATACCTTTGACGGGACGAGCGCGAAGAAGGCGGCTTCTTGCAGCTCATCTTTGCTAGGTGGCGCAGAAATCAAGGCTCTAAAGACATGTAAAAATAAGATGGAACTCAAAAAAAACCTTTCCGGCAGGCTCTCCAGGAAAACGCCGCCCGAACTGAAGCAGCTCTTTGCGTGCACCGCAAACCGGTCCGGGTCAAAAGTCATGAAGCCACCGCACGAGCACTTGTAGCGGATTCTAAAAACAAAAATCATTAAAACACAAAAACTACTACCTCCCAATACGCTGCTTATTCAGGCCGCCGCGCAGAATCTTGGGGGCCGCGATAATTCGGCGAGTCGACGGCGTTTTTTCGTATTGCTTGTACGGGCACGGTCGGTCACAAATCGGGCAGTCGTCATTGTTGTTGCCGTCGCAGGGTTTACTCGGCTTCGCTGGCAGGTTGAGCGTTTGATTTTTAATCTGCTAAATGTTAAAAAATCAAATAGTTAGGTTTACCATGGTGATCGTCCAGGTGGACAATTTGATGCCGGTGTGTGCGGCACTTAGGTGTGCAGAGAGCTGTGACCGTGTGAGAAAGGTGTAGGCGCATCGAGGGCACCGGTGCGCTTGCTCAACTAAAATCGTTATATTAGTCGAATTAAAATACAGCTTTTTCGACGAAAATTCAAATATTTTGGACATTTTCAACTATGTAAAATGATTTTTCCGTTGAAATACAGTTAGATTTACTAAAAAACCAGCCTCTTTTACGTTACTAGACCGACCGGAAATACTACATTAACCCGCCTTTTAGCAATCAATCTTTACCTTTTAGATGCTCCACAAAATGATCCACCAACGCCGAGCAGTCTATTTTGACCTCGTTCCTTAGCCGGATATGCTTGCGCGGCAGAAAAATGACGAACGGGCAGAAGGGGCACCACAGCATGTTCGTATCACGGTGTATCTAAATAGCATAACGAAACTTAACTAAAATCATTATTTACCTGCGCGTAGTGATCAAAAAGCTGCATCCGCGAGGACGTCCGAAAGTCGCAGCCATGCCCTCGACAAATGTACGGGGAATCCTGCAAAACGTTTGCAGGAAATAGAAAACTACAACTTACACCGGCTGGATGAGTTCCCAAGTGTTCGAGTAAATCGGGCTGTGTTTCTTCACAAATCGCACACATTTCCTCGCCGCGGTTTCCGGTGATCCGTGAATGGGCATCCTTGAAATGTAGCTAAAAATGAAAAGAATAGCATGATAAATCAAGCGATACCTGAACATCATATTGGCATTGAAAGCCTTGCAAGCACTCTGGGCATCGTGTCGATATGTGAACCCCGCGCACCGCATCCAACATCGAAAGTGGGCTGGTCAGGCTCTTGAATGTCGATGTAATATCTAAGCCAAAAAAGATAGTTATAGCGGTATAACGTACTAATGTGAGCCCACAAATGGCAGACCATCGCTGTCCCGCCGTTGATTATTTTGTTGCATTCCTTGTAAGTGCACTAAAAAAGGTAAATTCTTTAAAAAACGACGAACCTGAAAAACGGAGCGTTCCAACTCCAGGCCAGGCTCTAGTCGGCGGGACGCCTCGAAGATGTAGTTGTCCAGCCGATCATCAGAGGGCCGCTTTCGTCGTATTAGCTGTCTAAAAGAGACTAGGGAAATCTTAGAAAACTCTTACTCGTTAACGAGGCCATCCGCCATCATACGCGCTGATGGTGCAGGGGCCCAGATGGAAGCGCTAAACGATGAATAATAATGGATTGACAAGGCGAGCAAGGTAAAGAATAAATAAGAAAAGTATCATCATCTGGACAACCGAAAAAGAGGAAATCGCTGTCCGGTGGCGCAAAGAGAGACGGCCGGGCGTCAATAGGTGTAATCGTAGGGGAGTGATTTTGAGATTTTTTGTTAAAAATAAAAATTTTTAAGAAAGCTAAATCACTAACAAATATTTTAAACTGTAGTACGTAGATTCTGTGTAAAGTTCATTTTTGCTTGTTTTTTGCCATTTTGCAGGCATGGACCGAAAAGCAAACCGAAAGTCTGTTTGGCGCAGATCGATCACTTTTCACTTTTAGGCTTTCCGAATTTTACTTCTTAGAACTGTTTTAAAACTTAGTTCTTAAAATGACTATTTCTATTATGACTGCAATTCAGTCTGTGTAAACTGTTTACTAAAACAGTTGTTTTATAGCTGTAATTAAACGAATAGCGGAGATCAAACGTTAAACGTTTATTTCTTTCTCTCAAGCCTCCAGCTTTTGCGGTAGGCTTCAAAGTATTTGTCGGTAATCTCGTTGGGATATTGGTTTTCGTAGAGGAAGGCGCTTTTCTCCTTCAACCGGCAGCGCCCGTGGATGTGGCGGATGATGACAATGTGGGCGAAGGCGATTCGGTAGGAAGTGAACTAAAAGGTATTGTTTGAAGGTAAAGTTTTATGTTAAAGCTTTTCAAAGTGAAAAAAACCGTTTTTCTTGGAAGCATTACGCGTACTAGATGCTGTATTAAATTTTAAAAAACTTACAATATCTATAACTGCCGATATTGCACTATGACGGCCCAACAGCTCTTCTCCGGATCGAATAGCCATAAGGTGAAGAAAATTGGTGATAAATCGACAGATCAATTCGTTGATGACAATCGGGACGAAGGTCCTAAATTTAATGATTTACGTTATGTTTTTAAAAGATACCTAGTTGATTGTAGATTCTCGTTCATTTGATACTTCTCCGCTAGCAAAACCCGTTGGTGGAAGCGTTGGCGGTATGCCCGTTTGTTGAAGGCGTAGAGGAAAGTCATTATCTAAAGTTTGGGCCTTTTTTAGTAGATTTTCGTGCTGTTTATTCGTAGTTTATTTATCACCCACCAGTGCTGACAAAATAGCCGTAGAGAATGAGAAGAGAAGTAGTACTATATCGACGTTAGGCACTAAATCTAATTTTCTAGCCGTTTTTGGGGATTTACCTATGGAACTTTGTTGTAGGACTACCATTCCCGAGGCCGTAGCTACCTGAAATTTTAGGATTTTTGAAGGACTAAAAATTATTTTCGAAGCGCTAACCTCAGTTTAGTTTATTTGTTTGGTAGTTTATCTTTTCGTATGTAGTAAGTTTCCTGTTTTTTATGCGTTTGAAGTAGTTTTCAGCTTTTTCTTGCAAGGCTTTAGGCTTAATAATTTATTCCGAGAACGTATTTGAAATGTCACCCGTTGATCTATATTTTTTTACAGTTTTTGTTACATTTTAACACATTGAAATAGTTTTTGACGTAGTCTTTCCACGTAGTTTATTCGAAGAATTTATTGGAAATTTCACCTGATGGCCTGTGTTTTTATAAGAGTAAGCTTCAATTTTTGAACGTGCCGTTTTACCTGTCATTTTTTTGCAAAAGGTCGAGACCAGAACTTACAGTGCTGAAGATGAGCAATGCCTGTAATAGTCGGGTCTGGCCGCCGGCGGCATACACCTAGAAAATGAAGGGATAATCAGGGGCGTTTTGCGGAATGTCAGGGCGTTTGGATTATTGTCGTCAGTCGGGGTAGCTTGAGTACTTTGTCTACCTTGTACTGACCTTAACAGATACCGTAGCCACGAGTCTTTCCATTGCGATGGCAAACATGCTGATGTGATATAGGAATAGGCCAAAGCAGAAGCAGATGATTATTGAGTGTTTCTGAAATTGTTGGCCTTTAAAGGGGTACGGACGTCCGTTTTGTCAAAACTTTTTTGCTCTGGTTGCGAACCATTGAGCCGCAAATTGCTTGCAACTTTGAGAACTAGGTTAAATCGAACACGCTGGGAAAGCTGGATTTTCCTAGCGTGTTCGATTCAGCTGCTTCTCAAAGTTTGTTTTAATTTAAGGCTCAACGCCTCGAACCGGATGGGCAAACAGGTTTTATAATAGTTTTTGAGGGATCTAGACTTTCTCGATCCTTTAAAAAATTGTTTGAGACGTGTATAACCTTGATGAACGTAAAAAATTAACTTACGATGTGTTCAGTAACAAATTTCGAGTCCTCTAAAATCCGGAAGTACTCCCCTGCAGATATGCACCAACCCGCGATACAGTTCACCACCAGTAATATCCTAAAGTACGAAAGTATAGCTCAGTAAGACAGCTATTCTTACCGAAAATTCTTATGATAAGGCCGCTTTAGAAAAATACAACACAAGAAGTAGATGCTGATCATGTTGGTGAGGAAGTATAGCAGGAACCGTAGTGAATTGAGCATCTCCAGCTCGTCGGCGTTTAGCGTTCGCATCTAGAGATTTGTCTTTATATTGAGGACAATTTAAAGGAGCGGGCAAGGCACGCCTGTGGATCCTGTTGCCTATGGATTCTCCATCGATTTTTTTCTCGCGGATGGATCGGTGTTGAATTCATAGCCAAGAATCTCCAAAGTTGTGCATTGCTGGACCCTTTAAAGACCGAAGGAGAGGAAAGGTATAAAATCAAGGTAAGTAAGATAATTTTATGAGCAAACAGGCTGCTGTAATGAAAGGACTTTCTTAGGGGAACAATTGGGTAGCACTGGTCGTCGAATAACATAGATATATCTCTGTCCACCAGCCACAACAAACCCCAAATCGAATAAATTTTCGTGGGGCCGCCGACTGACTGCGTGACTGGCTAACTATGAGCGATGGAAAGCGGGTGAAAATTGGGTGGTAGCTTGAGGGTATAATCAAAAATCAGGAAAAAATGACCTAGCGACCTAGAAATGTGATTTTCGAGTCATTAATAGCTTTTCAGCTCTATTAGGACGTAGCTAAACCACATCGAGGTGGTCAGAAAATATAATTTGGGATTTTCATGGTAAAGATGGTGAGAAATTTGACGATTTTTCAAAGCAAAACGCCAAAATTACAAATTTACGCGTTTTCAAGTTAAAAACAGGGCTAGAAAGCATCGCGTGCGGTTGCGTTGCGGCCGTGGCTGGCTTTTGGCTAGGAATAAGTGGGGGGGAGGGTGAAAGTAGCGGGCTTCTGGTGAGTTAGCGGGGGTGAGCCGCGGAGGCTCATTAGGTCGCCCAAATAGCCATATTCGAGAAAGGCAAAAGGGAGTGGGCGTGGCCTGCCCCGGATACCCCCCGGTAACGAACCAGAACCCGTAGCGGCACTAAAAAGGTGCCTTACAGTTTACAGCTTTATTTTTAACCCCACCAAAAGTTTTCAGCCCACTCAACCCCGAACGTGTCGTTGGGGGACCTCCCTAGTGGTAATTGGAGCCCCGTATTTGTGGTGTCTTGCATTTCCGATAGCTTAAAAAATGGGGCCAGTCTATCCGGAAGATCCTCCCGTTCCCTGGTTGCCGCGATACCCTGGATACAAAAAGTGCTGGTGTCGATTTTTGAACACACTGACAAAAAGCCAAACAAAAAAAAGAAAAAGTGGGCAAGCCTCTAAAGGGATTGGCAAACGCGAAAATCGACTTCATAAGTTCGCTGGGTCTCGACAATTGTGTTTAGCATTAAAGCCGCGTAGCTGTTGAGGCCTAGTGGTCGCTAGAGGGCGATTCTCACGCTTCCTAGTCCCTTTAAAATGCGCTGAAAATCCTATACTCCACTCTCAAGTCCATTTTGCTCCTACATTTTAGCGAATTTTGGCCCCTAGAATCCCCATAACCCGGTCGGGTTCCACAAAAATAGTGTCCAAACATTTTGCAGAAAAAGGGTTTCGCGTATTTTTTGCAGGGGATGTTCTCTAGTAGAAAAAATAGGCGTTCTTTGGCTTAGGCTTATGTTAGGCTTGACTTGGGCATAGCGTAGGCTTACAAGGAGTGGTTTTTGAGTGTCATTGGCAAATCCCTTCGCGACTTAGCTCATTCGATAGAGAATTGAATTCTGAACAACCTCTCGTTGGTCATTTTTGCAAAACGGCTCTCCCTGATTTTATAAAATTAAAAAGCTAAAATTTGAATTTAGCGTACCCCGTCTGGCGCGGCCAGCCTACTGGACCGCCCCTAGGACATGAGCTCTCTCTGCCTCCCCCCATCACCATGGGACGTGGCCTAGTGGTTAAGACTTCCGCCTTCAAAAATTTTTTGCATCATTGTGGAAAGTTCGGTTCCTTGGTAGAAAATTTGTTTTGCTTTTTGTTAACAAAAGCGTTTGCAGACGCTTTGATAAGTTAATTGATTCAAAATAATACTTATTACAACGTTGGCTGCTCTGCGCGCATTCGGGAAAATTTACAAAAAAACAAACAAATATTATGGTCCAGGTTAGTGTGTGTCCTCTCAATTTGAAGTACAACCTGTTTAAAATACTGGGGTCACTAATAATACAAAAAGCAAAACAAATTACATCTACAAGAACCGAACTTGCAAAAGATGGAAAAATAAATTTTAGAAGGCAGCCGCGTTAGCCACTGCGCCACTTCTGATGGTGAGGGGGACGCGCTGAAAGCCTCTTCCCCTAGAGCTGGCCAGGCATGATTTTGATGGGGCGAACCGACAGTTGGCCAAAATTCCATTCAAAGTTTTTTAATTTTATAAAATCAGGGAAAGGCGTTTTGCAAAAATGAACACCGGGAGGTTGTTCAAAATGCAATTCTCTATCGAATGAGCTAGGTCGCGAAGGGATTTGCCAATGACACTCAAAAACCACTCCTTGTTAGCTAAAATTTAACTTAGAGTTAGGTTATTTTTAGGCGTAACCTAATCCTAACCCTAATGTTCAGGATTTACATACCTTACGATTTATATACCATCCAAAAAAAGCCTCATTGTTTACAAAAGTTTTTCCGGGAATCTGGCGAGAATGGAACTCGAGTGACAAAAAGAAGAGCTTAAAGAAGCGCTGCAAAACTAATTACTAGCTAGAATGGAGGTGAACACACAAGGGTCGCGCCCGAACTGGTGGGGTGAGTAATACTTTGAAATGCAGCAAATGAGCTCGAGCTGTAAGGGGGGAGGTGGGTGTGGAATAATGAGCTGCTTCAACGGCACGCACGTCCGAAGCAATAATCCCAGAGGCTGAAGGGCAACTGATGAAGCCTCTTTCTCCCGAGGAGTAGCGGGAAAATGGAAGATGAGACCGGATCTACGCACGATGACTAAAGAAAAGCATTAAAAGATCGGAGGTGAAAGCATAAGACGCAGGGAGAGGAAATTATAAGGCAAACGAGAGAATTTTTATGGCCGTGAGCTCATAAAGCTTGACGAAACGCGAAGCAGTAAAAGGCAAGCGAGCAAAAGCCGTTGCGGAGTCAAATTTTGAATGCAAAGGCGAGTATCTGTAACATCAAAACGATTAAGACAGGAAAGTCAGGGTTTGGGGCAACACAAAGGCAGGAAAGCTGAGAATCTTAGGGAATTGGCTTGAAAGATAGGACATGTTAAGAGCTAATGGAATTTTAGCATTTTAGAAAGTTGGGTCATTACTGATTACGCTATGAAATCTGAGGCCCCGAGCAGCAGAAGGCAAACTAGCCGAGATTCTTGGGGAATCTGCCAAACTTAAATGGTAAAGGGAACATGGAGTTAGAAAAATGCATGAAAATGTGGCAAATCGAGCGATCTAGTAGTTCGTTTCCTTGTCAGTCCCTTTAAAAACGGTAGAGTCGATACCTTAAAAGGTATAGTCATAAATAATAGCTAATAATAAATAGCATATTCAGTTAGCGAAAAGGCAAAACAAAAAAGTAACCTCAATAACTCTGAGAACTATGTAGCAGTCTTTACCGCTGCCCGCTCCCTCCTTGAAGTGGGGGCTTTAGAAGGGCCCTAGTGGGAAGAGGGAATATTATGGCCTTCTGGATGGCTCACCTCCACCTAAAAAAGCCTTCTTCCGAACACAAGAAAAGGACAGCAATACTCCGTGGTGTCACAGCCGACAACAACCAATTCCGCACGCCCCCTCCATGAATAAATCGCTAGATTTCTTCCTGTGACCGGAGTATTTCCAGCAGCCCGAATCTAATTTTAACGCGGAACGCGGGTCAAGCTGTTTTAAAAATAGATCATGGAAATGTCATAATAACATTTGCAAAGTGAACAAATCGAATATAAAAAAAGAAATTTTAGAAAATAAGCTGAAAAATTATGGTTGAAAAAGCAAAATAAATACTTAAACCGAAAGGAAATTGAAAAGATCCAGTATCACTTTCGCAACGAGTTGAAACACAAAATACAAAATTTAAAAAGCATGCAAAATCGAAAACCGAAAATTGAAACACCTGGGATTCTTAAAGGGCTGCCGACGGCATGTGTCGAACCCCCCTCATCAACAAATTGGCAAGTAGCCAACAGTGGAGAGATCGCGCCCAGGGGAGAGGCGCAGAGACATTTTCTTTTCCGCGCGTAACCGATTGACTATGCCGTCGGCATCCCTTTAAAATCGGGCCTTTGACTTGGAAAATGAATGCGGTTGAACTTATCCTAATTTTCAACGTCAGGAAGCAGGTGTTTCAAAAAAAAAAATGGGTTGTACGTTTGCAATTAAGGAGTGTATTTTAAGAACCTGACGGGAGAAAGCTGAGAATGACCCTTAATTGCTTGAAAAACAAAAAATGGATGCCGTATAAAAACATTTCTGCTTGCAAAAACTCTGATAATCCCGACAGCGAAATCCCAGCCTCCAGATCCCGCTAGCCAGTAAAAATACCGACAGGCCAAAACCCTCGGAAGCCATAATCCCGACAGACAACAGCCCGAGGCCAAAAATCCCGACAAGCAAAAATCTCGACAAACATGATCACGGCAGTAAAAATGCCGACAAGCAAAATACCGAACGCTAAAATGCCGACATCCGAAATTCGAAATCCCAATGCAGCAAAATCTCGGAATCCAATCTCCCGACAAGCCGAAACCCGCAGAGCCGAAATCCCGAGAGCCATAATCCCGACAGGTTAAAATACCGACAGCCAAAATCCCGACAGTCGAAATCTAGTTTTTGGAACACCCTGCTGTCACAATTTATGCTCAAAAATCCCCTGCCACCAAGAAATCATTGCAAATGCTGATCGTTGGCAGGGCGAAGCGGCACTGCGGGAGAGCGCTTTTCGAACCCCTTCATCCGGATGAAAGCGGAGAGCGAAAAAAGTGTCCAAAGGGCCCACGCGGGGTCCAAGGGAGCAAAATTAAGAGCAGGCCATTGGAAGTCAAGCATTCACGGCATTCAGGAGCAGGCTTTCCGGGATTCTAAAAACGCGAAAATCAAATTGGGTCCCCAGTGCCGCGCGCGTGGGGATCTTGAACATGTTTGGTGCAGTCACACTACCTTTAGAACTAAAAACGCTGAAATAACATCCAAGTAACGTAATTTTTAAACTTTGAAAATTGGAGAAACTTGAAGCCGTCAGTAGTTTCCATGAGCCTTTCCCCAGACACATGTCCAGGGTCCATTTTTTTGGGAAAACAACCATTTTCCAAGAGTGGGATTTTCGGGGAAACACACACACAATTATCGCTGTGGTACAGGCGCCCCCAAGACATCCGCTTTTCATTTCGGAAAGGCTATAATCCGGGTTGGCGGATGGTGTTCTGTGAGTGTAATTAAGCGATTGATACCATTAGATCGGCGGATCAGCCAGACAAACTACGATGTTGCTTCAAAATGATAGAAAAAATAGTTTGGACTTTGAGATAGGTGTTTCATTTGGGAAACGTTATTTTATTTTATATTTGTTGTACCGAAAATTACAAAAATGGGTATATTTTTACGCTCTATCGAATGGTGTGAAAAAAGCCTTGTAAAAAAAAATACAGCTATTCCTGGAAATTAGCTTTCCACTATATTTTCCTAAAAGGAAATCGCGTTTAAATCTTGTTTTTGCTATAACTATTTTATATCATATTATTTTGAGCTGAAGTTAAAGTTTTTTTAATATAATTTCATCCGCTGGACCCAAAAGCCAAGGAATTTCTAAAGATTTCGAAAATGTGAGAAAATCGGCTTTTCACTTTGTATTCCTTTATGGAAACCGCGTCTAAATCTCGTTTTTGCCATAACTCTTTTATTTTATGTAGTTTTCTGCCGAAATTAAAAGCTATAGTATCTTTTACTTTTTATAGAATGCTGTCTTCAAAACATCAAAAATATTTTCAAAAGGATTGAAACCGATCTCTTCAACCCTATTTTCGACAGCAGGCAGCCCACGCAAAACTCGCGTAGCAAAAAAGAGTGCTAGCTTAAAATCTTAAAATCTGTTTACGGATACCCGGAAAAGCCTGCGAGGCTTAAGTGGAGCATAGCGGAATGTCGCGTCGAGAGAAGCCTTCAAAATAGCCAAAATATCCCGAAAATACCCAGCCCGGAAAGCAAACAAACGGCTCGCGCATCTGGGCTTATAAACTCACGGCGGAAGGTGAAAATTCACGCAAAAGGTCGGCGAAATTTATGCACTTTCCGGCTCGTCGAATCGCCCCCTTGAGGTGTGCTCTGACTAGGGAATGGTCTCCACTCGACATCGAATTTCTTGTTGCAAGTTAGCTCATTTTGTAGATCTCGACGAGACGAATCGTTTGATGTAACTTTTAGCTGCGGATACCTTATTTTAACAAAGTTACAGCCCATTAAGGTTTTTGACCTACCTTCATAAGCCCTCCCCGCATCCCCTCGACCGTAGCCTGGTGGCCTAGTGGCGTAGTAGGCCGCCTCTGGGAATCTAACGAGGGTTCGAATCCGCTCACGATTTTTATTTTTTGCTTTTTGGTCCTAACGTTCCCTTTGGATTTTCAAGAGTTAGACAAACTCTTTTTAGATTATTTAACCGTTATGAAAGTCTTAGAACGATAAAACGAGCTTCGGAAAATTTTGGGCTGAAGGCACAACCCCATCATGCTCATACCTTGGCAAATTCGTTATTGGTAACATTCAAATGCCTTTGTATTCGCCAGGGGCAGGGACGTAGCGATCCCCGATTTTTGGGGGGGCCAACTCCAAAAAATTTTTTTGGCAACGTATCAAAACTATCAAAAACAGCGCCGGAGGCGAAAAATTTTGAAAAACTTAGGGCTATGACAGTAAAAACAGTCTTAAAAACAACTATAAAAAGCGCCGCAGGCAAAAAAAATTTCACGAAAAAAAAATCATAAGGGTCCCCCCTTATGAACTTTTCGGCCTTCGGCCGATTTTGGGGGGGGGGGCAACTTGCCCCAGTTGCCCCCCCCTTCCTACGGGCCTGGCCAGGGGCGTTAGTATTTACTAGGGAATAAAATATACAACATTTCAAATTTTATTAAATTTTCTTCGGAGGTATAAAATATACAAACACCCCACTCCTTCGAACAAAAAACTTGTAAAGTTTTTTCCGAAGCCGTTTTTCGTACCAAAAACTTAATGGTGGTTAAATAATCTAAAAAGAGTTTGTCTAGCTCCTGAAAACCCAAAAAGGAACGTTAGGACCAAAAAGCAAAAAATAAAAATCGTGAGCGGATTCGAACCCTCGTTAGATTCCCAGAGGCGGCCTACTGCGCCACTAGGCCACCAGGCTACGGTGGAGGGGATGCGGGGAGGGCTTATGAAGGTAGGTCAAAAACTTTAATGGGCTGTAACTTTGCTAAAATAAGGTATCCGCAGCTAAAAGTTACATCAAACGATTCGTCTCGTCGAGATCTACAAAATGAGCTAACTTGCAACAAGAAATTCGATGTCGAGTGGAGACCATTCCCTAGTGAGGGCAAATAGGGTGGATTGAAAAAGGGCAGAGAAAGCAAGAGGAAAAGAAGGAGCCGACACATCCGGACCCAGGAAAAAACATCCGGACCCAGGAAAAAATAATTGGGTTTAGCAGAGTCAGCGAAATTGTCGCGCGAAACGGGCGAGATCACTGTCGACGTGACGAAAAACGGCGAATGTTCTTGGGATTTTGTCATGTCTGGATTATTCATTACGATACCGAAATTCGTCAGCAGCATTTGACAATTTTGAGCATCGAGAAATGGACCATATCGCATAGAAACGGATTTTAGAATTTAGAGAGGCGATTTGAAAAAATCTACTTTTTTAGCTATGAGAGCTCGCATATTAAGAGGTACTAAAACGCCTATTAATTTTGACTTAAAACCTGGTAGATTAAAAGCCAATAGAACGGTGAAACGATAATTCGCCTCGCGGGACCGCAACGCGCCCGCCACGCGTTCGATGATCTGCCGTAGGAAAATTAACTGAGAAATTACATTAAAAAATATGGAACAGTATAGAACAATATAGGCAGATACAAGTAGTGCCGTAATCCGGATTACGCCATATAATTCTCCCCATCACCCCGACCGCAACGCACGCGCGACGCGTTCGAATATCTGCCGTAGCAAAATTAATTGAGAATCAAATTAAAAATATATGAAAAAGTATAATAAAATGGTGGTTTATAAAAGTACTGTAGTTGTTTAGTGGTAAAGTTTTTCATTAAAGGTTGCAGGTAGCAGGGGTGGCGTAGTAGGCATATATCAAAAACTCTCTAATAGCTAGCATCCAAATACAAATTTTTCGAGTCTAAAGTCCTCGAAGTCCCAATAAATGCCATGCGAATTAAGAATTTGGTCGAAAAAATGATGGGGGACCCGTAGATCACCCCAGATAAAATATACCCAAAATCCCACAAGCACTTCCGGTGCTCTCCGGAATAGCGTGGGGTGCTCATGGATCATCGAAATACCCTCAAAATAGGTAAACCAGGGACACAAACAAAACACATCCGGCTGTCACCTCCGTTGGCCCGAAATTCTGCGTGGGCTGAGCCCCCCCCCTCCCCCAAATTAAAGAGGGTCAACACATCCCCGGGCCGCCGGCGGAGGCGTTTGTGATATTTTGGAGGGAACAAAAAAACAACGTCTAGGGTTTGACGGCGAGGGTAATGTGTGAATGAAGCTGGATTCAATCCCGGCTTACAAGTGGTCATTTTGGGGCTGAAATTCGCTCATTCGATAGAGCTTGATGTCAACAAATCACATCTATCAAGAATGGCTCTCTGTAAAGATTTGCTCTGAAAAGGACGATTTTGCCAATTTTAGGCCCGGAACATCTGTATATTTAGAGTTCAGCGGTAAGAGTCGGCATCTAAAAGGCATCAAAGGCCTCCGTTGCCCTCGAAAATCTCCAGACCAGAAGCTCCCCTAACCACATCTAGGCCCGTAAAATACTTTTAAGTAATTTTCCGCTGACGGTTACGTGAGACAACCATAACACTCCGACCACCTCGTTTCTACGATTATCCATTTAAACGGGTGTAATTAGGGTGGTGTGGGTTGGATACAAAAGGTTCGTCAGCGATGGTAAATTCAGCTAAAATTTGCGAACATCAAATGGGCAGGGAAAACAGTTTTAACTGCGGTGACTCAAATTAGGCCATGTTTTCCCACAAAATACACAATTCGCAAAGAAAAAAAAGCAAAGGAAACGCCGAAAATATCACTTAAAAATCTTTTAGGTTTGACTCAGAGAGAGACGGATCGAGAATAGTATAAAATTTATTTAGGGACGTTAAATCCTTTTTATTAACAGGTTATTGCAAATCCTTTAGCTGAAAATTCCGATTCCGTGACGCAAGGCATTATCGCATTACGTTAAAAAGCGTTTCGATTGAACGTAGATCTCGAAAATTGCCTCGAATCCCGGAACTTCGAGACCAATTTTCGATTTTCCTTCCATTCTCTCTCTCTCGCTGCCTATCTATCTCTCTCTCCCTATCTGTCTGCCCTCACCACTAGATTCTTGGGTTCAGATTGAAAACGTATAGCTTTAGTCTCTTCCAGCGAGCCCGACCAGTTTAGCAAAAACAGCCGGCAACCAATTTGATTTCGGTGGGGGATCCGGGGCGGTCAGTGGTATTCAATTTATCGCACTCCCATGGCTGCTATGTTCCTCTTCGTCTTGTTCGTCACTTTTGGACTTGGTGTTCTTTTCTGGGGTGTTACACTACTACAATGCTGGCTCAAGCCGAATCCTAAGCCTAAGTCAAAAATCTGAGCCTAAGCGAAAGCCGAATTCTAAACCTAAGTAAGCCTCAGCTCAACAAAGGCCTGCACTTGACAAAACTATATTTGCTTGCACCGTCATTTGGCGTTGCGCGTAGTTGTCGACACCCAACCACGACAGAAGGGGTAAATTATTTGGCTTGACCGTGCCTTTAATTTCTTTTGTAAGATGCAGATGTGGAAAATGAATCCACAGTTTTTTAGACGTCGCTGACCCTTTGATATAGTTTTTGAGCAGTTTTTAAGATTATCAGGCCGTTAAAGAACCCGAAACTTTACCTGGAGCTCCAACACTTTTCAGTTGACGCCTTAGCCAAAATTCAGCTTATTTTTTAACTGGGATCAGATAGTTTCTGCTCTATCTCTCTCTATCTCTCTCTCTCTCTCTCTCTCCAGGTCCATCTCATCCTCAAACCGAAACATGTGCTTGCGGCCGGGTAAAAGGCATGCTATGCCCCAAGTGCAATCACCGTTTTTTTGAGCGTAGCTCCATCTCCATCTAATCTCTCTCTCTTTCTCTCTCTCTCTCTCTCTCTCTCTCGCTCTCCCTCTCTCTAATGTCTGTCTGTGTGTCTGTCTGTGTAACAGAGGCACCGATAAATCGGCACCCCATTGGCCCTTCCCATCCGGCTCTGCGGGTCCCCATTCCCGTAGCCGCCCCGGAGGGCTAAATGTTTAATTGGAATCCCAGGGAATCTGGCCCAGCTGTAGGTCTTTGGACATTGTAGCTGAAAAATGGCATGTCTTAAAACACCAGGGCCAAAAGTTACCTGTAGTCGAGGTATCTGAGTTAGAAAAAATGGAGCCATAACCTCCGAAAATCGAAATATCTGTATTTTCAAGATTTTTTACGGGAATTTACTATGTCATTAGTGAAATTTGAGCAGTAAGTGTTTGGTGGAGAAAATAAAAATTAGAAAAATATCTATAATTAGCAGATTACGGTAGACATCCAGTACCGAATTCCGATGTCTCTTTGGTTCGTAATTACACTTGCGGCTTTCCTGACAATTTACGAAACCTAAAAATTGGGTAATTGTTGCGGCCGGGGGGTACTGTAGGAGTGCAACCAACAATTAGCGGGTTCGGAAAGTTCGTCGGGGGTGCGTCAATTGTAGGGAAGTGTTGCGAATTTTTGAAGCACGGAAGCCGAAGCGTATACGGTGAGAAGATTTAGCGGGTTTAAAACATCGAAAATGCTACTTAAAAGTCACGTAAGCCACTGATTTTGATTTTTTTTGGGATCTGCTTGGCTTGTTAGGCTTAGCTGCACCTTTAAGGTAAGCGTAGCCTTGCGCTTAGAGATTCTTAATAAGCATTAATTTTTGTGCCCTCGACATGACTACAGATGGCGACAATTGACGCACCAAGCGACTTAGGTGCCCAGCTAATCATCGGCAGCCGTTCTTTTTTTGCATGCCGCCCCAAGGGATGGCGGCGATTCGGTGCATCGGGGGCCCGAAAGGGTTGAGTGATCGTGGCGAGACCCATCCACACATACACTCACATACAGAGCGAGAGAGAGAGAGAGGAGGGCTGTCCAAGTGTTGGGATATCCTGCTAGGTCGTGCCGTCCCCGTGGCCCGAAAGGGTGCGAGGGCCCTTATCAATTGGCCCCCGGGGCTTCAATCCGTGTTACAACTTTACGTCAGGCGTTCGCGCCATTTGATTGGCATTCGTTTTGAGGTGTCTTATGCTATTTTGATATCCGCTTCCGGTTTTAGGTTTTTTAAGAAACCAGAAAGCCTAAAAATATACCTCTTCTAGCTACTAGGTCTCGACGACTCGGGGCCGAGCTAATTACGACGTCATCTGATATCGCAGTTGTCGAGACCTAGCCGACCTAGGGGTCGATTTTGAGCTTTCCTAGCTCTTGTAACGGTTAATTTTATATACCTCTGAAAAATTTCTACGTTTTTGCACCAAAATTGTTACGTAGCCTACATTCCCCTTCCATCCATTCCAAATCACGACTATTGCGGCCCCTCCAAAAAAGAGGCTCTTTAGCAATTCGTGCCCGACAAATAGGACTACGGGATGCGCCTAAAAACGGCCTCACAAGATTCGGCACTTTCCCCGAATTCCCATTTGCCCAAATGGGTCGACGGTGGCCGGGCGAGTGTATTTAGCCCATATCGAGTGGATTTCGGTTGGGCGAGTAGCATTTATGTTTTTTGATTCATTTACATTGCTCGAGGCTGGGATTGCTAAAAATGTACTTTAGTTCATGGGGCGGCTGTGATCACAGGGTCTTGGGTCGTTTTTCTTGACCCGGGCCCTATCGGTCACTTGCCACTTGGGGGTGGGAGAAGCTATTTTTGGGGTTAAGTAGCTGCGTATTGTTGGCTTAGGGAAACCTCGGATCGGGGATGGAAGCTTCATTAATTTTTCGGATTTTTATTTTTGGAGGGATACCTGGGACTTAATACTTTTTTCGAGGCCTCGATGATACAAAAAGCACTGGCATCAAGAAGGCTCACGTAAAAACGACAATAGGCTTTTTATTTTCTCTATCTTCTCTCTCACTCTCACGCTCATTCTCAATCTCGTTCTCGTTCTCACCTGCTCTGTCTCGCGCGGTCTCTCGTTATCTCTCTCTCTCTCTCTCTCTCTCTCTCTCTCTCTCTCTCTCTCTTTCCCTGGTTTCCCTGGTTCCACAAAGTGCCATTGATGTAATATTAAAGATAAAGCCGCAAAATTATTCAGCTATTAAATCCACATTGATCTTTTAGTCCCAATTTTTTTTTTAATTTTGTGATACTTTATTTGATTATGTAACCTTATTACCCTCACGACTCCTTCATTGTCTTCTTGCTTTTCCCGAACCCGGGTGGGCCATAACTATCAGCGTTTAGGGCTCCTCTCCATCTTTTCCCACTGATGGGGCCCAAGTGAGCTAGCCAACGAGCCGTAAAATGCCGAGAGTGGCCGAGAAATTGATGGGCACCTTCGAGCCGAGGTTCGTTTTAAATCGACATGAAAAATTTGAATGGCGAGTGAGAGCGAGAGAGAGATAGAGAGAGATAGAGAGAGAGGAAGACAGAAACAGAGAGAGACATAGAGTACCGCGTTTTCTAGGAGGTTGTCACGCCCAAACTCGCTGGAGGTGATCCGTATTCGAAGACCGATAGATGGCGGGAAACCGATTGTGGTTGGGTGGGTAATTATAAAGCCTTAGGCTTGCGCTTAGGCTAAGGCTTGGCTTAGGTTAGGCTTGGTCTAGGCTCAGGCTTGGGCTTAGGCTAAACCTCGTGTAATCTAATAAAAATGTATAATAGTATAAATCCAATACTTCTAAAAATACCCTATTATGCCATGAAAAATTACAAATTCCCCGCTACAATCCATCCTCCCCCAATTTGCCCTCTGGCCTAACATTTCCTGACAGCGGCACCTGATTGAACAGAAAAAGCGGCAGATCTAAGAAGAGAGAGAGCGTGAGAGAGAGAGAGAGAGAAAGAGAGAGAGAGGCCAAGCCAAAGGACAGCTTGTCGTTTTTGAGACGTGCAACAGCGATTCCCATAAAGCCGGCTGGGGGGCAAGGAGGTGTCTTGGGCCAATCTTGCCGAGATTCCACACAGCGCTCTAAATTGCTGTGGGACGGTTTGTGGTTACGGTAATCAACTTACTACTGCGATGCCGAAAATTGGAATTTAAAAAGCTATAAAAAGCTGTGTTATTGATTCGTGATGTTTCCGCTATATTCACTCTGGGTGAAGCGGAAAAAGGAGAAGGAATGGGGTCGAAAACGGTAAGTTAGAGTCGAATTACGCTGTACTACAAACTACAGAAACAACATATAGACCAGCAGTCCATTTCTCTTTAGAGTCCTCATGCTAATTTCAAAAAAATAGATCTTAGCGCCAGTTCTAAAAACTAAGTTTACAACTCTTGAAGAATTATTTTACAGTACTTCCCGGCTTTAAGTTTTTTAAAAATAATTATTGATAGCTTTCTATACAATCCCTTATTGAACAATTAGTATCTTATCCTCAAATTAAACTTCTATAGCCGTCCAAGCCTCCGTAGAGCCAGATTCGGCTCAACACGTACGATACGGTAACACCCCCATTGTTGTTATCCCCAAAAACGATACCTTCAAAATTAAGGAGCGATCGAAACCTTAAAGGGATGCCGACGGCATAGCCAATCGGTTACGCGCGGAAAAGAAAATGTCTCTGCGCCTCTCCCCAGGGCGCGCTCTCTCCCCTGTTGGCTACTTGCCAATTTGTTGATGAGGGGGGATCGACACATGCCGTCGGCAGCCCTTTAAGCTTTTCAGGAGCCAGCAGATCAGCCCGGTGGGCTCGATCACATCCCCCACATCAGAACATGGGCATCCCAGAAGAATGACCATAGTCGAGACGGAAGATGGGAATATTGAGGTTTGTAGCGAGTTTTTACTATTGTAGTTTGTAGTACTAGATATTTAATATATACTTTAAATAAGTCTAGAAAAACCTTTAATAGGTCAGCGAGGGATTTGTCGACATTATTCAAGAAGCAAATGTGGATGGTGTTCGACATTTGAAAGGGTCGAACGGGTGGAGTAGGTGAGAGAGAGAGAGAGAGAGAGAGCGAGAGAGCGAGCGAGAGAGAGAGATAGAGAAATATATCGGGGATGAGGTAGTTTTATGATCTTTTTAGAGCCCTCTGGATCATCATTATCTTGCTATTCATCGTGTTGGCCCTCTACCAAATCTATTCACAGGTAAAGTTGCTTTTCTGACTACAACCTCTAAACACGCAGATCTCATTCTTCTGGAGCAACCCGGTGGCGACGGATATTGAGGCCGAGTATCCAAATAGTGTTCAACTGCCGGCGGTTGCGATTTGTAACAATAATCAGTACAGGTGGTCTCGATATTGATTATTTTTTTGTTGAGATTTGGAGCTAAAAACTTAAATCGGATTTTCCGAATTTCGTTTCCCTTCCAGTTCAATTTTGTTCTGTACAAGGGCAGCTAGCAGAGAGTAAAAGAAAGCTAGCGGAGATCATTGAGGAATTTGTGCGGGTAGTCTCGTTTTAAAAGAATGGCAACATTAAAAATCCTCTTGACTACAGAAAGCGCCCCGGTACGACCAATTTCCACCCAATTAACCTTTCTATTAGAGTGCGGCTTATTCAAATCAAATCGCGACTCAAACCGGTTTGATTTGAATAAGGGCGGTTTGAATAAGAATCTGCTTTTCAAATCAAACCGGTTTGGTTTGAAAAAGGATCCGTTATTCAAACCAAACCGACCAGGTTTGAGTTGGTTTGAATTGGTTTGAACAACAGGCAAATCAGCATGTTAATCGATCCGATGGATGCTAATCGGCTAAGATTTCGAGGCATCCCTTCCAAAACCTTGCATGATCATTATAATGATGATATTGGCTTAGTTTACAGAGTTTACACACTCTTTAACCATAGGCTTGGCATTCACGACCGTTCACAATCATCCTAATGGTCGTGATAACGTTGGCAGGGCTGCCAAAAAAAAACCTCTCGGAATAGTCCGCCAACCCCTAAAACCTGTCAGGAATGCTGCCAAACGACTCTAAAGTGAACCGCTCATAGATTGGTGCCAAAACTCAAAAATAGTGCAGAAAGCAGGCTGTTTTGGAGAATGGTTCTTATTCAAACCTTGTTCAAATTATTCAAACCGGTTTGGTTTGGTTTGAGTTGGGAATCCTTATTCAAACCGGGTTTGGTTTGAATAAGGATCCCGTATGCAAATCAAACCGGTTTGATTTGAATAACGGAAATCTTATTCAAACCCGGTTTGAATAAGCCGCACTCTACTTTCTATCGTTCAGGTTGACCTACATCACAAATGCTCGCCATACCCGAAAGCCGACGAGCTATAAAAATTTGTTGACGGGCGGCGGGAACAGCTCGATTTTCGATCAGGTATACTCTAGCTAACTTTATCATCATCAAAAAAAACTTAGATTCTGCAAAATATCTGGGACAAAGATGCGGTCACGTTCTTCCGAAAAGCCGCCCACATGAAAACGAATATGATCCTAAAGTATGAAGTTGGGTTAGGTAAAAGGAGTGGATTTTAGGTGCACATGGCCGAACGGGACTGCTTGTTTACCTAGACATTTTAAGCAGATATGGACGATGAGTGGTGCGGTATTTTAGGGCGTGAAATATGGTTTTTAGGGATATGCTATGTGATTAACAGCGATCCGCACAATCCGGTTCGGGTTAGCGGAAGTGGTAAGTTTTTAGCGTTATGCAAAATCATGTCGACTGAGAGAGCCATAGAAAACCAAAGCGAGAGAGAGAGAGTGAGAGAGCGGAAAAAAGAGAGAAAGGGAGCGAGAAAGAGAGAGATAGAGAGATAGAGAGAGATCTGATCCTCTATATTTTAGGCTCTGGCCACGGCCTACAATTACTCCTGAATGTTGAAAGCTATGAAAGAATCGAAGCATGTACACCTTACTTCAAGGCAAGAGCACAGGCAGGGTTAAAGGTGAGCTCTCTCATATGCAGTTGGAAAAACCGCGACGCGACACACAATTTCCTTTGAAGTCTCCGACGGTTTAAAGGGCATTTCATTACATAAGCGATTATACCAGGGGTTTAGCGGATGGCGCGTTGCGTGTTGCGACCGCGGCGAAACAGCGGGGATCCGGATCCAAAAACCATTGGCAAACCTTGCACGCCCCTTTAAATTTGACTTCTAAGCTAAACGTTAAATCAACGTTCCAGATCCTCATCTATAACCAGACCGATATCCCCGAATCGACAATGAATGGTGTAAATGTGCCACCGGGCTATTCGATGGATATTCCTTTCAAGATGCAGCATGTGAGTTCAACTTTAATCAGTTTTATTTAAATTTGCTAAACTGCTTTTAATGCAAATTTTCAATGATAAAGAATCCAATGTTTTTCAAGCTTACTGGATCGATTCTAGCGACACAAAATCCCATCTGCAAAAGCTTGTCTCGAGGAAACGGAGGAAAACAAGAGAGCGGCTGCTGAAGACTTCTTCAGCCCGGATAATATAAGGTAAGCCAAGAAAATTGTTGAATCGGTTTATTCTATATTTTCTTACTATATTTTCATCATTCTTCTTACCTAGGTAGTTAAAAAAAACGATTTTTGCTCTAGAACCTGCGCCATCCGAATCTACGTGCAGAAAATTGAAAAGTTTTGCGACTGCACGATTCGACACGCCTTTCCGCAATCGCCGACAACGGGTAGGTTTTGTGGCTTTTGGTTTGTAGCTTGTAGCTTGTAGTTTGTTGCAGTTTTTTGAGGCACAGAAGGTTTATCGCAAAATACACAGAAACGGGAATAATACAATGCAAGCGTAAAAATTATACAAATCGAAAGAGATAGAAAGAAAGATTATAAATTCTTGTGCCAAAAACCCCAGAGGGGAAAACTATAAAATTTATTAAAAAGGTATATTAAATCTTAACTCTAGATTTTTGGAAAAAAGAATAAATAATTCAGTTCAAAATACAAAAATTTAATCATTTAAACTAGTAGCTAGATTTACATCCTGAGCTTTTAACAAATATAGCAGCAAAATAAGAGTCGTAAATTAGAAAAAAAAGAAGAATAAAGTTGGTAAAAGCAAAGTATTATAGTGTCAGAAATACTTTGTATTAACTTACTAATGTTTAAATCAGGTCTTGTTAAAATTCGAATTATTAAAATTCGAGTAGTCTCAAAAATATTAGCATAACATTACAGGATTAGGAAATTATAGAATTCAGAGGTAATAAAAATATTAACGCATTAAAACTTTGCAAAACCAGCGCAAGAAATGAGGGCAAATTTAGAGGAATTACGCACGGGGATTGCTGGGAAATATTTAGCAAATCCAGATTTATATAGGGCCGTTGGGAAAGTGGAGGTTTTAGTGGTGAAAAAATCAGATGCGACGGTAGGGGTAATAATTTTAGTAGAGACATTATTCGAAAAATCGGCGAATCCTCGAGATGAAATCTTGACGAAACCTGGGTCTTCTTGGAGGTATTTGGCTGGGATGCGCTTTTCAGGTTGTGGGGGTACGGTAGTCTTGTTGAATTGGTCGAGATCGGGGCAGCAGAAATAATCATCGGCGCATAGCTGAAAAAAAGATGAAATTAGTGAAATTTAATATGAATCGATAGTTTTAGCCAGTTTCTTTAAAAGTTACTTGCTTTAATAAATTTCATAACTTAAAATTTCTCAATTTTAAGCTAAAATTTAATTTTTTTTGGAAGCTGATCATGAAGCTAGGGAAGAATATATAGAATTCTTGCACAAAATTTAGTTAATCAAATCCAAATAAGCAGAATTAAAGCTCACCTCAATCCAATCCATCTGTAACCACGGTTCGACCATTTTCCATAGGAGATCAAAGGCTGTGAGGGGTACTGTAGGTTGGGATACGGTAGTCGGGACGATAGGAGCTTCATTCGCTTTCACAGGGATGATTTCGATTTCCAATTCGAATTCCGGGGTCGGGGTAGAGATCGGAGAAGATTGGACAGTCAGGTCACGGCCCAATTTCATCATTCCAGGGCGGTAGATCTGAAAGAATTAATTGTTAAATAGCGCTTTACTGGCTTATTAATATTTTGAATTATATTTTTTTGTGTATTTTAACATTTCTAAGCTGGTCTCTGGCTTAAACTTAGTTTTGGGATTAGGTTTAGGTATCAGTTTAGGTAGGCATAAAATTAGGCTTAGGTTTTGATTAGGGTTTATACATGGGTTGAAGAATATGCTTCCGTTAATAAAAAACTCACTTGTACATCAGGGCGGCGGAGCCGTAGGGCTCGAGCAGGTCGGGCTTGAGTAGTAGTGGTAGCAGATTGGAGAAGGATGGTGGTAGACATGATGATGTGGATGGTTGATTGGTTGATGATTGTTGAAAATATAATTATATGTAAATCTAGGGTATTATATAGTGTTGAGCAGATGTGGAGCACGCGGTAATACGCATAAGTACGCATTAAAGGGATGGGATAAGAGGTCATTGGCATCTGGTCATCTGGTATTTTAGTGAGCGGGACGATGGTGGATAAGATATTGAATGTGGAGGCATTAATGTGATAAAGAGAGAGAGAGCGAGAGAGATAGAGAGAGAGAGAGAGAGAGAGAGAGAGAGAGAGAGAGAGAGAAATACCTTTTACAGTACCCTTCCGACGCTGCAACATCGACGACTATTTCGGATGTGTGGAGCGCGCGATTAGCAAGTGGGTGTTCGAGAAATACGTGGACAAGCTATGAATATTACCTTTATTTTGAGGAGGCTCTCTTATTATAGTAAATTGATTCCAAAATTGCCGAAAAATATGTCCTTTTAAGGGTTCGAGAAAGCGGTGATACAGCGAGTTGTCTGCCACCATGTGAAAGCATCGATTATACAGCCTGGCAGGTGCGTTAAGAAGGTGTTTTGAGATCAACCGATATAATAAGAACGCTCTAAAAGCATCTAGGTCCTTTTAAATAAAAAATAAAGTTGAAATTTTTTAATTCCTATGAAAGCAATTCAATGGTGCCAGGGTGTGAATTTAACATTTTCAGGACATGAATCGCCTTCCAACCAACATAATGCCCCCAGTAATCGACGAAGATGAGGAAGAAGATGAACAAGACGTCATTGAGGACGAGGATGAAGAAATTGATAGGGTAATTTTTTTTTGACAAAACCTTATATTTTCGAGTTTTCCAGTTAGCCCAACAGATCCGCTTACGTCCAGTGTCCAGCGAGAACAAGACCGAATTCTTCGTGTGCGACGGCGCTGATCAATTGTCGGATAACATCGTATTAATAAAGCTATTAAAGGTATCGAACTTTAGGTGAAATCGATCACTCGCGTGGCGAAGAACGCGTTCGAGAAGCAGTCCCGCTTTCAGGACGATATACATTTAAAGACGAAGCGGCTGATTGCAAAGCTGTTGATTGCGAAGAATCGGTGTGCATTTTGGAGTCTTTTCTTTAGCAATGTTGGGCTTGGGTTTAAAAAGGTATCTCTTTTAGTCTCATCTCAAACGATTGGGGTTGGAAAAACGAGGAGTTCGTCTCGGTCTACCAGCGGTTGAACACCAGCTGCCCATGCTTTAGCGCGCTCCGGGAGAAGCACTCGGAGGTGAGAATCTTAATTTTGATGCAAATTTAATCAATTTTAGGTTGTAATCGCTCTGACGAATCCGCCGGCAGCTGGTGAGGAGAACAAGGCTCATCAGCTGCATATGGTAAGTGGATGATACGAGCTAACTCTCATGCTCTCTCTCGCTTTATCTCTCTCTCTCTCTCTCTCTCTCTCTCTCTCTTTCCTGGTCCCTCTTGCTAGCTATAATCTATTTCTAGCTCCTCGACGAACATGACAACCAACGACAACCCGAACGCTTCAAGGCTATCGGCGACATGAAGGCAGTATATGGGGATAACGTTGAGGTATCTGACGTTCATAGTAGCGTAGCGGAATCTCAAAATTTAGACAAGCCTGAAACAAATGGAGCTAGTAGCGGATTATATCGGAAAGTTGTGGGCGATTTTTGTTGAGAAGAATTTTCACGTGAATATGAACCAAGAGCTGGGACGTATGGATCGGATTTTGGAGTTGATGAACCAGGTAAATTAAGCTTAGCTTCTGCTTTTCAAATATCATAAATTTACAATACAAATATCTATTACAGTACGACCACGGAAAACTCCACCGCAAAACCTGGGCCGATAAGATGCAGTCCCGCTCGATGCGCCACTTTTTCGAGGAAGAATTCTATGACGTGGGCTTTCTACCGTAACCGTAATTCCGTAAACTATGCATTTCTCTGTTTTACTATACAAAATTTGTTTTCAGAACTGGTACCAACCCATCCATGCCGACCTCCAACAAAAAATCCAAAAAGTGCTGAACGACGCCGAGCAGAACGAGTGGAAAAAGATGGAGGAGGAGATTAAGGATGGGCATGTCGAAAAGGTTGGTCGTTTTTGACCCTGGACAAATAATAGCAAGCATAGCTTAAAAGCTAAATAATTTTTTTTAAGATCGGCTCCGTGTTGTACTTTGGAAAGTTGAACTACCAGAACGCAACGAGATTTCGAGGTAAGTAGTTTGTCATTAACAATTCCCAAACGCGTACTTAACAAACTAGAGTGATCGTAATCCATTTAAAACGTGTTTCAGATTTTCTCGTCGATCTGCGCAGCTGCTTGAACGGGGAAGTCAACGCCACCTCACTGGAGCTGCTCAACGGTTTCAAGAAGGGATATAAGGAGTTCCAGGTAAATCGCTCTCTTTCGCCCTTTCGCCCGTTCTCTTTCTTGCTCTCTCGCTCTCTCTTTCTAAATCTAACTTTCCAGTCCGCCTACAATAACCTTTACAAAAAGGAGTTGCCCAGCTACCTGGAGAACTTCGATTTCGACACGAAATTCGAGAGGTAGAGTCCAAGACTTTTTATTATTTTTGCTGACCTTTAGAAAAACTTTTTATGAAAACATTCCAGCGATAACTTCGCCATGGTGAACATCTACCTTTCGAAGATGAACCTGGAGCGCTGGAGGCAGAAGAAGACGTACACCTTCTGGAGTTTGGCATGTAAGGAGTTGATGGATCAATCCAACGTCTATTAATGCGCTTATAGGCGATATTGGTGGTGCTCTCGGTCTGTTTCTCGGGGCATCACTGCTGACCCTGATCGAGTTGTTGTACCTCTGCTTCCACTACGGTTTTTGCCACGAAGGGGTCAGGAAGATCAAGAGGAATACGTGGTGGGTATTGAAAGCATAAGCCAAGCCTATGCCAAGCTAAAGCAAAGCTGAGCCTAAGCCAAACCTAAGCTAGGCTTAGGCTCACGCCTTTTCGACCTGTCAGGGTTCGAAAAATCACCAACGCCGGCCCGGCCACCCCGCCCTATACAACACCCCGTTCCGGTCGAGCTTCCGGAGCTGGTCAGAAGAGCAATGGCGAGACACCGTAAGCAAAAATATATCTTTAAAGGGTGAATGGACAACTCGCCGACATTCGACTCGCCGACAGCCAGCTCGCCGACAGCCAACTCGCCGACAAGCCAACTCGCCGACAGCCAACTCGCCGACAAGCCAACTCGCCGACAGCCAACTCGCCGACAGCCAAGTGGCCGACATTTTCATGTATTTTATGAGTCGACAGAAATATCTTGCTACATGCAAATTTTCGGGTCAAAATGAGCCGTAGTCATTCATTTTAGGGAGGTGGTTCCGGTAATTCAAAATTAGCATGAAAGTTTGGATCAGAATCCAGCAATCTGGCATGGCGTACTCTGCGCTTCATAACCCGCCTCCACCGCCCGTCTTCCGTTCCTGCCTTGGCCTAGTGGTGTAAAGCGCTTGCTTCAGGCTAGCCATGCGGGTTCGATTTTGCGCGACCTTTAGCACCTACCCTAAAATTGCATTTAAAGTGTGAAAGCAAATCAGTGAAAACTTGGTGTAATCAAATCTGTCGACCCTAGGATACTTGAAAATGTCGGCGAGTTGGCTGTCGGCGAGTGGAAGTGTCGGCGAGTTGGCTGTCGGCGAGTCGAAGTGTCGGCAAGTTGGCTGTCGGCGGGTTGACTTGTCGGCGAGTTGGCTGTCGGCGAGTCGGCTGTCGGCGGGTTGGCTGTCGGCGAGTCGAATGTCGGCGAGTTGGCCGGAAATCCTTTAAAGATTAGCCAAAACATAGCAAAAATACATAAGAAAATTCAGGAAACACAGCTCACTTTGGTCGAACCCGTTAGCCGAGCCGGATCTGGAATCCGGGCTGGCGTCGCCGAGAAAATCGATAGTATGGTCTGAGGACTTAAAGGTATCGAAATTTTCCTAAAATCATGAAAAATAAGGACCTTAATGACAATCTTATGTCACCATAAAATGCCATATTCCAGGCCTCCCCGAATTACCATGACCATCCGCACTATCACCACGACGAGACGGTGCCGCATAGCAAGGAATTTTCGGTGATCCCGGAGGTAAGTTTGGCCTGATTGGATTCATTTAATGAAGTTCATTAAATTTTTATAAAATAATGAAAATTTAAATCAATGAGCTTAATCAGCACTATTTAGGCAGATGAAGAAGCGACCAGCCCGCGTTCCCCGTACGTAAAATCGGTGTTCAACGACTGGCCCGAGTTTGAGCCGATCGATCGGAATACGGTAGGATAGCTGATTTTTAGAGATCCGGATCGTTAGATGAAAAAAATGGCATTTATTTTAGACCGTAACCCAGACCACACCGGCTGGGCAGTTGATTGATCGGGACTTTGGTAAGTGGCTTAATTTGCTTGAAAACTTGAAATTTCTGGGTTCAAGAATGGGCTTCGGCTTAGCTTGGGCTTAGCTAAAGTTGCCTTAGGCTTGGCTTAGGTAGCTTAGGCTTAGCATAGAGGTAGCATAACTAACATCCGACTTCGAGTTTCAGGATCCCTCCAAGCTAGCACGAGCAGCGAGGACGAGACAACCACAGCCTCCTTATCGAGGCCAACGTGAGTTTCTCGAATGTCCAGAATTTTCCCGAGATTATCTGGTCTTTCCGGTTCATTTAAAAGTTATTGTATTTTTGGCCCCAAAAGTTTCCATAAATACTTCGTTAGCTTGACTAGTTTCGCTAAAAAGTCCAAAAAGTCTGTTTTTTTAGTCTCTTCCATCCTCACCGCTTCTCAAATGACCCAGCACCAGAAGCTGTGGCGCCTATCGAAAGCCGTCCAAGCCTGGCTTCACCTGAAGCCGACCTGACGAGCCCAGATTCGGGGCGGGACCCTGATCAGACACCGATACCCGGGAGAAAGCCCCCGGAAAGCATCCTGTTCCTTAATGATTATGGTCCACCGGACGCCCATGATGATTACCCGGCAGTACACCGGACTCCAAATTACGGGGACTTTGATCGGTTCCAAGATCCATTAGATGATGAAGAGGATGAAGAGGAGGGTGATGAGGCTACACCAATGTTGAGAGGTATCGGAATTCTATTAAATGCTCTAGCTCCCCAATTGGAATGTAACGTAGCGGTCGATGCATACGCTATAGCTTTACAACCACGTTAAACCATTTTTTCAGCTCCAGATGAGTATCGTGATGCCATCTCGGCTTCACCGGAGCTCGAGAGCTCTATCTCCGAAAGCTTCCCCCACCTATTTGCTAGGCCAAAATAACGATTATCACAAATTTTTGATGTTTATCTTCCATTTTTCTTTCACTTTTTCGCTCTCGCTTTCTCTCTATCTCTCTATCTCTCTCTCTCTCTCTCTCTCTCTCTCTCTCTCTCTTTCTCGCTCTCTCGCTCTCTCGCAAAATGCTTCCGAAGCTGATCTTATACCGGTGCTAGTCAGAAGTATTTACCCGTATTACTTGCATATTTCTACTCTCTTTCTTCCCACACGCCATTGAGATTTGTGATTTCACCCTAAATTCCAGAAGCTGTATATGAATGGACGGACTATCGCGTTGGTGTATTGAGCTGTTTCTGTGCTAATCTGTTCTTTCCTGCTAGGATAAATCATGAAATTTCATGGAAGGTGCAGAAAAACCCGATTTATAGAGCGTAATCCATGCGTAACACAGACAAAATGTGGCGAAATTGCGTCAAAAGGTCGAGATCTTAGTGTTCCAACCTTCTAACTTTTTGAAAGCATGAATTCTCGACATGAAAATTCGACGTGATGCAATTTCGACATTCTCAATCTTGAAATCATGCAATCTCGGTATTATGCATTTGAATTTTCATTGTATGAATTTCGAAATTCCGATGGCAAAGCCAAGGCTATTTGTCAGTGTGGACTTGCCCGTTGTCTATACTCTCACAGCTCCCACAAATCTTTTTCAACCCTCAAATTCCTTCCTCCGCCTTTACAACATTCGATAAGCCAAAAATAGCCCACGGACCGATTTGCTATCATCCCATCGAATTAAATCTGATCGAATTGCATCCCATCGAAATTACGACTCATCGAAATTACGACTCATCGAATTACGACTCATCGAAATTACGACTCATAGAAATGTCAGCTAAGCGAATTTTCAAAAAATACTAATTTTTGCCCGGTCCAATTTTAGTCATTCTTGGCCGAAAAAAATCCGTTTCTCGACCTAAAATTAAATTTTTAATAAAAATCTGTATAGTTTTTTAGGCTTAGAAATAGTTAAAAACCATGCAGAAACGCATCCGCTATTCATCAAAAAATTTAGGCTTGGACCGAAAAAAATTTGGTTGACAAAAACCGATATTTCGAGAAGTTGTAATTTCGATGAATCGTAATTTGATGAGTCGTAATGGCGATGAGTCGTAATTTCCATGGGATGTAATTTCGATGGGATGCAATTCGATGGGATGCAATTCGGGCAGATGTGATTCGCTGGGTTAAAAAAACGCCCCCACGGACCCCCAGTTTCAGGTTATCACACACAAAAAATAGGCCAAATATACAGGGTGTCCCAAAAAAAAAGACCCCCCCAAAAATTTGAGCCAGAGGGCACCTACGGAGCTGAAAATTTGCACAGAGGTAGCGAAGGCAATTTTCTATGAACAAGGAAAGTTTCAGCCCGATCGGCCAGCGGGTTTTAAAATTATAGCGAAAATACTTTTCATTTTTAATTTAATATGGGGATCTTTGAAATTTGCATCAAAGATATGCGTTATTCTTGCATTTACGAGCCGATTTTGCATAAATTTCGCTGAACAGTGCCATTTTCTTGATGGAGCTTTTGGAAAACGATTGCGTATGAAGAATAAAAAGAGTGTTAAAACAACTGTTTTATCGTTCCAAATCACGTCTTATTGTACATTTTGGCAATTTGAGCTTCGTCGGCCCGAAAACAGAGTTCGACGAGCTCGAAAACAGTGTTGAAGTTTAGATTTGGGCTTATGTTGGTGCTTACGCTGAAGTTTAAGCCAAGCTCAAGCGTTCAACGATAGTTTCCGCCATGAGGTCTGGTATTCATCGTTCTTGCTCATCATTTTCTCGCTACATGAGCAATCGTTTTCCAAAAGCTCCATCAAGAAAATGGCACTTTTCAGCGAAATTTATGCAAAATCGGCTCGTAAATGCAAGAATAACGCATATCTTTGATGCAAATTTCAAAGATCCCCATATTAAATTAAAAATGAAAAGTATTTTCGCTATAATTTTAAAACCCGCTGGCCGATCGGGCTGAAACTTTCCTTGTTCATAGAAAATTGCCTTCGCTACCTCTGTGCAAATTTTCAGCTCCGTAGGTGCCCTCTGGCTCAAATTTTTGGGGGGGTCTTTTTTTTTGGGACACCCTGTAGCCCTGGAGAGCTCGTTATGTTTGTTGAGCCCCATTCCATTACGGTGATTTTGCATCGCGGCATCAGTAGTCACGTGTGCCAGGTACGGACCGGGCACGCCAACAATTTTTTGGGTCTGTGTGGCGCCTTGATATGAATCCCATTGTTCCCGGGCACCCCCGGGATGCTGGTGGTTAGGCACAAGGCGGCTGGGCCAATATTTTGCACTTGATTAGGGTGGGCGGCTTCTATAAATCTGAAGCTTTAAGATTAAGCGCTTATCGTCTAGTTTTGGGGTCCGATCGGATCGGGTTGTACTAAGTGGCTGGGTGCGCTTAACGTAAGGCACCCAGTCGGTCGCTAAGCTATGTAGCTGCGTTGCGTGTCGGTCGAGATCTAGGCAAAGAAAATGGTATCCTGGCATTCCCAACTTCTTTAAAATGCTCAGAAATACGTGTGAAAGGGTGGGAGAGAGAAGCGAGAAAGAGACAGAGAGAGAGGGAGAGAGAGTGAGAGAGACAGGGAGAGAAGAGACATTGAAAGATTTGCGAGCCCCAACCAAAACATTTTCCTTCCACAAAAATAACTTCCAAACATAAGGCGGCTTATTCTCAGCTTAAGTCCCAAAAGAGCGCTTTGTAATCCGCAACTCAATCCCCAGAAATTTCTTTGCCTATTTGAACTTTTGGCCGCCAGGTGGGGAGACGGAGGGGTCCGGCGGGTCCGATCAGAAATTAGAGGCGAGGCGAGAGAGCGAGAGAGAAATCATTAGGAGTAGGAGATGCAGAGAAAAAGCCAGCCCAGGTCGCCACGGGGTTATAAGCTGCCCTAAAACATTGGAGGGGGTAGATAAGGAGGCCGAGCCCGGGGTCGTCCAGTCCTTTTGGCGGGTGTGAATCACAATACGGTGGTTTCAGTCCAATTTTCATGCCTTTTTGGTGGAATTCCGAATTTGATGGCTTTTGGGTGTTTTTTTGAGGCCTAGGTTTCAAGCTGGTCGCATAGCGTCATTTGTAAAATTGGGAAATCAATCTTCCTTGCAGCTTTGCATTTCTAGATTTTTCCGTCAGGAATAGGATTCCTTTGAAGGAACCAACAAAACACCATTTTGGATATAAATGGGTTTTTTTTCAGTGTTGAGCCTTGTTTGTTCTCTAGAATCCGTAATTAAACCGTAATAAATACCTTTAAAGCTACACCTATGCCACACTGATTCTGCAACAATTTCACCTTAAGAACATTTGTATTAATGAAACTATTTGATGTCATTAAGGCATTCATCTTTCGTACCGTTACAACATTGAAAGTTACCTGTCGCAAAATTTACATATCTGTGGTCTTCACCGACCCTTACTAGCGTAATTCGAGGTATACCTTTGTAACCAACTCTAACTTTATAGGATCACTAGCTTTTTATTTATTAAAAAAACACTAGCGTTTTATTCAAAAACCTTACGCCTCAAGTTTAAGCCAAGTTTGCGCTTCTCCTTGTCACCCATTCCGCTTTGATTTTTCATATCACAATGCCCCCACGTGAGGGTGATGCGTACGCGTCATTCAAAAATCCCTTCCGCAGTCACTCACTCACTCTCTCTCTCTCTCTCTCTCTCTCTCTCTCTCTCTCTTACTCTCTATCTCTCTCTCTCTTTCTCTCTCTCTCTTTCTCTCTCTCTCTTGCTTTCTCTCGCTCCATCACTCTCACACTCTTTCAATAACACAATAATCATCGATAAACTTTGTTTTCGAATTTCTGGACCCTCAATTTTCCAGCTTTTCCCAGCTGCCTATAATCCGCCAAAATTCCGTCCCACGTGAAGATGTTGTTTTCGTCGGCCGGCGTCCACCCGTCCATGCACACCTGTAAGCTGTTTTCAAGTGGAATTAGGGGAATTGAGCCGTTTTTCGGGTGTTTTGCAACTCAGAAACTGGTTGGCTAGCAGAGAGCCTTTTGGAATGAGAGAACGTATGGAGAAAAAGCCAAAAGTCGTCTTAAGCGGCTTGGAAAGCAGATCCCGAACGCAGCATTTTTTTTTGATATTTCGCAGCTAAGGATCTACGATTTGTACTTGCCAAACCGTTCCAATTATTTTTGTTTTCAGCCTATATATTGAAACCATCGAAAGCCCCGCTCCCCTCTCCGAAGCTGTCGCTCGCAGGCCGGAAATTCTCCACACGAGATTCCCCCCAAACGTCGACACCATTCGGGAACAACCCATCGTAAGTGATTAATCTTAAGATGAAAACCTCAGCGTAGTTTAAGATTCTAAACTCACTTTTTAGAATGGAGCTGATGCTGCTTTCAATGTTGCGTGGTTGTGAGTGTAGCTGTGAGGATCGGGTGAAGCTCTGTGCTGAGATCGAGGATCTGCAAGATGAGCAAAAGATGGGGCTGATTACCTTTTTGAAGGATATTGTGAGTTTTTAAACGCGTGATCGCTCTCTCACACTCACTCTGGCTCGCTCTCGGTCTTTCTCGGCGCTCTCTATCTCTCGCACTCCCACCTTGTGTATCTTTGTCTGTGTTTTTCTCTCCCTCGCTCTCTCGCTTGTTGCCTCTAGCTCACTCTCCCTCTCGCTCTCTGTTTCTTTCTCTCTATTACCTCTCTTGAATTGTCTCTCTTGCTCATGCTCACGCTCACGCTCTCATGCTCACTCTCTCGCTCACTCGAACGCTCTATAGAACGCGGTCTTTCTCTCTCTCTCTCTCTCTCTCTCTCTCTCTCTCTCTCTCTCTCACTCTCTCCCTCTAATTTGAAGTCTAATGGAACTTAATCTTTTTTTATCTGGTGACAAATCCTAATTACTCACACCGCCACTTCCGGTGTCCTCCAAAACTTACACCATTTTACACCCCCCGAAATCAGCTGGAAACCGTTCACTGCTCCGTTTATTCGTCTATTTTATTTGTTTTCCATACTCCTGATACCGCTCCCTCTCCATCAGCTGTCAACATTTCCAAAAATGCGCCCGTCTCCTTGTGGCCCATAAAACGTTGATGGCCCTGATTTTATAGCCATTCGGCCGGGGCCGTTTTTGGCCTCCTGGAGATATGGGAGCAGGCTAGAGATTTGTTAATTCAAAGGTAGAAGCTTGGCAGATTAATGAGCAAAAATTGGAAGTCAATCTTTATCAGGCTAATAGGTTGTTTACGATGGCTTCCGAAATTTAGGGCTTACGGTAATTTTCGGGCACTTAGTTCTTAGCGGGGGGGAAGCGATTTTTATAAGCCATGTTGTTTCATAGTTTGTAATCGCGCAAAGTACTGTAATCTGTACGGGATTACCGGGAAAATCTACTGCCCTCATCAAAGCCCCCCTTCCCCACTGGTAGTCTAGTACCAACTTTGTAGCTCACCAACAAGAAGCTAGAGCCAGAGAGAGAGGGAGAGAGAGAGAGAGAGAGTGAGAGAGAAAAACAAAAATTCTCTAAATTCTGCTTTCCAGGCCGTCATCCCAGCCGTCGAAAATAACGCGTGCCAAATCCTGCAATGCTGTCACAGCCAATTTGGGCAGGTTTGTCAAAGTTTAATTTTGACTTTATTGTGTTTTTTTATTGAAATCTTTAAAAATATTTAAAAATTATTAATTTTAAAGTTTTGCTATGTTAATCCGCTTTAAGTCTACTTTTCCAGGTTCACAACGACTTCTCCTACGTCTACAAGCTGCTCCAGATTTGGGATCGTCTGTACAAGGAGATCATCCCGACGATGGAAGATGTGTTGTTTACATTAACGGTGCGTTTCTAAAAATGAGCTTATGTTAAACTTATATAAAATGTACGTAAGTCACAGAAGCGCTTAGGCTTAGCCTAGGCTTAGGCTTAGGCTTAGGCTTAGGCTTAGCGAGGCTTAGCTCTGGCTCAGCTTAGGCTTAGCTTGAGCATAACTTGGCTTTAGCTTAGGTTTAGCTTAGGCTTAGGCTTAGCTTAGCTGTCGTTAACTATTGGTTCAAACGTATGCAAATTATTCCCTCGTTTTGGATTGCACCAACCTGACGACCTTTCCACATAGATATCCCAAGCTACAGTTTTGGACACACACGCCGGGTGTGGCCTTATCACACCCGGATTAAGCCCCCCCCCCTTTCGGCATCACCATCCCAAAAAAATGCCGCTTCAATTGGGGGCTTACCAGCAGGGTGTGCAAGTACAAAATTGCTTAGAAATGTACACAAGTTTACGGTTTTCTTAGGGTGCCGTAAACTACGGAAAAGCTGCTGCAAGTAGAGCCCAAATTGTTGTACAAAAAGATCCACATTAGACTATGAAAAATACAGTAGCATTAATCAATTTTTCCTACTGAAAAAGTGTGTTAATTTTTTGGTTTCAGCTCGTCGACGAGTCTTTCTGCATCCGGCGATTGATTTTGAAGATCTTCCGGGATAAGGTGCTGAAAAAGTGTCTGGAGACGGTCGAGTCGAGGTACTGTGATTTTAATTTCAAATTTTTATAGAACAAAAAAGTCATAAATTCCGATTGTGTTTATGAAGAGCTCTAAAATCGGTTAAATTTATCGGTTTGAAACAAAAACTATAAATTTTGTTAGGCAAAAATAATTTAAAAATTCAAAAAAGTCGCCATCAATAAGATATTTAACTGATTAGCATAATTTAAATCTAAAATCATCATCATTAAAATATTATTAAGATAATTTTCAGAATCCCCGAGCTCGAATCAATCCTCTTTACGCTTCTGATGGAAACCGAGGGCGACGATGGCTTTGAAGCCTTCTCCACCCTGGCCAATCGACTGATGGGCGCTGAGGAGAAGTACGAAATTCAGGTATGAAAACCACTTAATTTTTTATGCTCTAAATTAGCATCCCGCTTCCACGTTCCCGGCCAGCAAACAAATGCGAAAAGCCTCGTCGGCCGAGATGGTGAAAAGCCGCTCGAAGACGCTGCCCAACAAGCGGAAAAGCGTGCAGTGGAACGATTTGAGGAAAAGCAAGACTGTTTCGAATTTTTAGGTCTAAATATCGAAAAAATAATTTTTGCCTTGCTGGCGTCTTTAACTTTATTTTACCACAGCATCAAATGCCCCATGTTTTTATACCTTAAACTGCTTTAATTTAATCGATTTTCCCGTATTATCCTGTTCTATGGAGCCTTGGCAGTTAGCCAATTTTCCTGTTTTTAATTTTTCTACAGTATGCCAAATCCGGCACTATCGATTAATTTTTATGATATTTTCCCAACCAAAGCCAGTCATTTTCTGCTTTAATAATGTTCTGTCCTTCCTATCTTTTGAATTTTTCCGTTATTTGATCTCGCCGGACCGTCAGGGTACTGTAGTTGTCCATAGTCGCGTGGTGTCGTACT
The DNA here is from genome assembly GCA_958295435.1 of Mesorhabditis spiculigera. Lineage (NCBI taxonomy): Eukaryota > Metazoa > Nematoda > Chromadorea > Rhabditida > Rhabditidae > Mesorhabditis > Mesorhabditis spiculigera. The sequence goes on from CATQJA010000753.1 coordinate 67,676, forward strand.
CCATTTTTCACTGTTTCTAATTATTTATCGATGTGAAATTAATGTGGTAATAAACCAATTATATATTTTAAATATTCCAAAAACACACATGAAAATTGGATAAATTGCACTGTGTATTTTCCAGGATTCCGGGTGGCGGGGGAGATGAGACCTTTTTTGAGAGGAGCGTTGTAATAAACGAGAATTTTTGAACACTAGAGGCAAGTGGATGGCAGATATGAAAGGCACTAGAAGAAAAATACACAAGAAAAGGCTTAATAAATGTCGAAAATTTGAGGTAATTTTTAAAGGGCCGCAGAAATGTGCTTGGGCTAGCTTAGGCTTAGCTTAGGCTTGGGCTCAGCCAAGGCTTAAGTTTCTTCTGCAGCCCTTTAATTGGGCCACGAGACCAAGACAACTTCAATAAGGTAGTTTCAAAGACAATAGTGTCTTTCGATAGACCGTGTGCACTGCTCGCAGACGACCTTGCAGCAGTAGACGAACTTACAGTTGCACTTTTCTTGGACAACTTTTACTTCGCGTTCGTAGCCACGGCCGCAGCATAGCTAAGAGAAAAATTTAGCATTTTTGGGCAGAGCAGGTGAGGGAGAGAAAGAGAGAGCGAGAGAGAGAGAGAGAGAGAGAGAGAGAGAGAGAGGAGAGAGCGAGATAGGTAGCGTGAGTTGCTTACCAATTCGCAGCCATCAGTTCCGTAACTGGTCGCGTTACATTCTCGGCCCTTCGTTCCCAAAATCCCGAGACTCGGATTTGGCAGGCAGTAATCCGGCGAATCGGAGGTGAAAACCTAAAAATGCACGTTTAATTTTTGATTTATTTAAGTTTGCAGCTAATCCTTGCAAGGTTCTTCACGTTGTTTAAATCTTCACGTGAACACCACAATACCTTGCTGAGGTGGTCAAAGCACCGCCAGAGGGGCTTATCGCAGGAACTACCACGAAAATGCTGACCTCGCAGGGCACCGATAGGAATTCTTGGGTTTTGGTTGGGTGGGTGGGAGGGGAATACGAACGCGAGAGGGACGGTCGGTTTTGGGAACAGCTTTTATACTTTTGATAATAATGGGATGCTGAAGAACTGAAAACCGGCAGAATTGAGTGAATTCGTATCAACGCTACACAGCTACGCGTTGCACTAAAAGGTACGGTTTTAAGAAATTCATAATGTCGAAAATCGTAATCGAATTTTCGTGATGTCGAAATTACATAGTGCCGAAATCGATAATATGGAAATTTCAGAATGACGAAATTTATATAAGCAAATTTTCCCGAAAACCACCCGAGTCTTATGCAAAAAAAAAATCAAATATTCTGAAATTTCGGTATTCTGAAAATCCGTTATTATCAATTTCGACATCATGTTAGCAAATCGATAAATTAATTCAAAAACCATAACTGTAGTTTTCCACTAAATCTCTAAACGTTTTCTGAACCCTTAGCTGCCCATACTTTTGCACAATCCAAGTGCAAATGTACCAAAATGAACCCAACCCGATCCATGACACGATCCCTATAAAATTTGACGCAACTCCAGTTTTATGCGCGATTTTATTGAGGCTCTTCCAAGCGCGCCGCGGACCACCGAAAAAAGTGGATACGCGCGTCAGGGAGGGGTCAAAGTGTGCCTGTTCGGGTGGCCATAGGTATCCAAGTTCGGCGCCTGCCATTAAAAGTTCATAAATCCAAGTTTTCGACTTATCGGGCTCGTAATTTCGCGGCTATGGAGCCATTTAATGTGCTAATAAGGAAGCGCCGGTCCAGAGTTCCGATTAGGGAAATGAAAAACAAGGAAATTAAAACCCAAATCAATATTTTTTTATCCGGAATACGAAGAGTAAAATGCCGAAATCCGAAATCCCGGAAAATCGAAATAAGTCGACATGCCAAAAAGCCGACGCTTAGGATATCGATAATCCAAATCCCGACAACCAAAATGCCGGCAGCGGAAATTTCGCCGGCCAAAACACCGAAAAGATCAAATGCCGATAGCCAACTTCTCGAAAGCCAAAATGCCGACATGGTAAGCTGATGCTACACCATAAATATTGCAATTCCTGAAATTTTAGCTGACGGCATTTTGGATATCAATATTGTTGTGTCGGCATTTTGACCTAAGGCGTTCAAGCTTGTCGGGCTTTTTTCTTATCGGTATCGGTAACCGTCTGTTACCCCAAATAATTAAAAACTCACCAAATCGGCGTTCGTGTGACGACGGTATTGGTTGTTCTTGCCCTGGATTCGAGGCTTATCCCCTTCCATTACGATCTGAAAATAAAATGAGGTCGTTAATAGTACAATTCATTAGGAAATTTAATAACAATATAGTAATTTAGTAGTAAGTAACTAGTCAGAATGGTTCCGATAAAACCGTAAAATTACAAATGTAGTCGGTCGCGAATGCGATTCTTTGAGAATTTCCGCAAAACCTCGCTATTTTAGTTTTACTGCAGTACCTAATCCTGCACCGTAACAAATACTGGAAAACTGGAATGCGAAGTACAGGTTTTTAGCTCTCAGCCGTCTTTAAGGTTAAATCTCAAAAATCAATACCTGAACGGCCGTCGCTCCATCGAATTTGTCTTTGATCGTGGCGCCGATTTCTCTGAAAAAAGGTTTATAGAGCTTTTTTAATATATCCGCAAGCGCAAAGCTCAAGCTCAGGCTTAGGCTTCGCGCAGGCTTTGCATAGGCTTAGCTTAGCTTAGGCTTAGCTTAGGCTTAGCTTAGGCTTAGCTTAGGCTTAGCTTAGGCTTAGCTTAGGCTTAGCTTAGGCTTAGCTTAGGCTTAGCTTAGGCTTAGCTTTTCTTTTTTGCCGACTTCTTCTATCGATCCGACCCAAGATCCGCTTGACCAGCCGTTTTCAGCCAGCCGTCCGGAATTCCCCCATAGCGATAAGCGGAATTCGGGAGCACCCGGGCACCACGTCAATTGCCCCCGGAAAATTTTGCAAAGAAACCCCTAAAATTGGCAGCCGGGGGGGTGATAACTAGAATTCAGAATCGCCCCATTGGAGTCTTGGAAGTGGAATCCAGAGGTTTTTTGGTGTACGCGCGTGCCGAGGCGGTGGGAAACTAGCAGCTGGGGCTTATGGTTGCTTCTTAAAGTTCCTTGGTTCATAGATCCGAGCACTTTTAGAGGAGTTGGGGCGTCGGAAAATTGCCAAGAGGGAGAAGCCTGGAATGGTCTAGAATTTTCTGAGGGCTTCAAAAAGGCTAAGTTACGACTATTCTCAAAAAAAATTAACCATATTTTGAAGCGCAGAATTCACGTACGTACGTACGTACGGATGTAGGTTGCACGCTAATGCCAAACTTTAGGGCCGATAAGACTCGTTAATTCGAGCCGCTGGTCCGTATTTTACATAGCTACAACTTCAAGATATACTCAGCTCACCGGAAAGATGGCAGCGCGTCCCAGCAAGTTTTGATCTCGCAAGATCCGCTGATGCCGTGGCATTTGCATTCCCGACGCAGCGAAGCTCCGAGCGCCTAAAACGTTTTGATGTATCGACTCTTTTCGAATTATACACGTTTTAGAACCCATTTTATCTTAAAGAGATGAGGACGGCATCTGTTGAACCCCCCTTGGGGAGGGGGGGTTCAACAGGTCCCGCGGCGATCTCGCGCGAGAGAGGGCTCCCAGAGGAGAGGCGCAGAGACATTTTCTTTCCCTCGCGTAATCGATTGACTTATGACGACCCTATCTCTTTAAGGTCCAAAGACTCTCCAGTTTCCAAAAACAAAGGCTTTGCTCGTTTTCTGACTTTTCAACAATCCGGCCAGGTACACGAAAACAGTCTTATCTCCTCAACCCGTCGGCTAGCAAGAGCCCGATTTTTTCTGATGGCAAGCTGCTGATTTTCGGGGTTCAACGAACCGAAAAACAGGTGGGCCTCGCCCTGATTTCAAAATTAAGATTCAGGGAATCGCAATTTTATGATGACAGGATACAAAACCAAAAGATTCCAGAGATTAGCTCAATTATATGAAAGCTGAGCTCACCTCCCGGCCAGCACGATTGTTATGCAGATTGACGACGGTCTGCTCGGCTTGGGCGGATGAGTTGGATTTCTGAAACTGGGATAAAGTGACGTAAAGGATTAGCATGACCGGTTTAAAGGGATTGGGAAACGGGGGAATCAACGTATGGCTTTGACTAGGTTTCGACAGGTACAGGTCGAAGAGAGAGAGAGAGAGAGAGCGAGACAGACAGAGAGAGAGAGAGAGGAGCGAGGGGGAGAGAGCGGTAACCCAAGCCCTTGCCAGTCTCTTTAAAAACCACTTTGCGGCAACCAACACCTACCGCTTTCCCGTGCGCCTTATCCGCGGCATCGACAAACTCTCTGGAGATGAGGTTGCCGTACTTCACGTTGTCCGAGCATCCCTCGCTGACAAACTCCTGCTTGGCGCTGTCCTCAAAAACGGTCTGGATGCGTCGATAGGTATCTTACGTACCCTAGGAACGATGGTGTGAACGCTTTCCGTCGATAGTTCCGGAATTTCATGTCGTGTCTGATCGCAGCCACAGCCTTCGTTGAGGCCCTTGGCGCAGTCACGGGTGACTCTGAAAGGGTAGTATGTTGCTGGGATTTTCAGGTAATACTCTGTAATACCCCTGACGATACCTATACAATAAAAGAAAAACTAACCTGTAAGAGACACCAGCCGCCGATATCGCATGTACAAATGCGCTCTCACGGGTGCCCTCGGCCAGGAGGACATCACCGATAACTTTATGGGTCAGAGGATCGATTAGAGTACAGTTCCACCTAAATTTTTCATGGTATTAAAAGGGCCGTATTGTTAAAAAATGACCATATGCAAATTTCCAAAGCACCAACCGCCTTTTGTGGAACTGATATTGGCATTCGGTGTACGAGCTCTGCGCCCCCCTCCGCACCGAGTCCATCAACCCGACGTTCTTGCGGCAAAACCGCATCTGCCGCTTGTTGAGGCCCTAAATTAAAAGAGCGCATAGAAACATTAAATTTTAATAAAAAACAACGGAAGATTCACCTACCTTTAATTCTTTACAAAACGACCCGGCGCTGCGGTTGCCAATGTTGGACGAGGAGAGGCCGACCGACCTGAAATAAATTTCATTCTTTGCGTTATACATCGTTTTTTCTAGGATTTTAAAGGGACCAGTAAGCGTCAAAACCGACCCCTTTTATCGCCTGGGTCTCGACAACTACGAGTTACACCAAACTATGCACAAAAATTTAGAGCCTAAACTGGCCATGACACGCTTTTTAACAAGTTTACGGGCTGTCAAGACCCAATTAATCAAGGGGGTAGATTCCCGCACTTTCTAGCTCTTTCAAAGGCACTGAGAAGCCTGTAAATTGCCTAAAATTGAAATCTATAATACACTTACAGCCATTGGACGGCCTCCGACGAGTCGGCGAGTAAAAAGAGGAGCAGGAAAAATATGGCGAGACCACGGATCATCTTCATCCCGGATAGTCACAATGCATGCCCAATTCGCATCTGGGTGCACTGAAAAACAGTAGACTACAAACTACAATACAATAAAAAATAGAACATACGAGAAATATGCCATAAATACAAAAATGTCATAAAACCCGGCTAACTTCGAATCGTTTCAGCGTTATTTATGATCATAACAATTTTTAGCAGTATAGAATCACTCTAAAATGGGATCCGCTACAAACTACAAAATTGGAAAAACAGAGAAAACTGGGAATTCATAAGAAAAATTTTATAAGCTTTAATTTAAGTTTCAAAAACTTAAGTAAATTTTAAACGATTTAATTCAGATTATCAAAATCTAAATTCAAGAGCTAAATTCGAAACAAATTGCCTGGAGAGCGACGAGGAGCTTGAGAGCCTGGGGGTTGTGTGAGTGTGAGGGATGGACCCAGGTGAGCCTAACCTCACCCATTTGTCTTCCACCAAATGGCCTCCTCGCCTCGGTGGAGCTCGATCCACAGCTTTCCAACACCACCAAGGGGAGCTGGACATGGATAAAAAATTTGATACGCCAAAATAAACTTATTAAGATTACTAAGAACCTCGTCAAAGCACAGAAAAATTAAATAAATATATTAAGACCTCCAAAATTGCGAAAAATTCCTGGTTATATTTCTGGCACGAATTAAAAAAATTTTAAGGGCTAAAATAACTCTAAAAATTATCAAAATTCTTAAAAAATTAGCTCGAAAGAAAACAGTCGATTTCCAAAATTTTGCAAATTATACAATTTAATTGTATATTGAACTTTTGATAATGAAATATATGTAAAAGTGAAAGCATAAAGTTAGGAATAAATCACAAAAGGTCGCCTCACTTCCAAGAATCCGAACTTTCAACTTATCCTACGTCGCTCTCCAAAATAACCCTGGACGGGGTGGTCTATTTTTTTTGTAATTCCGATACTATGCAAATAACGATTGGCCGCACCGTCTACTCTCCCCCAATACCACCTCTAAATTAGCACAAACTGCACGTGTCGAAGGAGTGTCAAGTGGACGATATGGGGGGCTTTGAGGAGACCAATAAAACGAGGGTCGGGAGATCGGGACCCAAATCGCCCAAGAAACTTGAAAAAGAACTATTTTTAGAAGCGCAAGACTAGAAAAACAAAGCGGGTATATTGCTGACTGCATTGAACCTCTTACAATAGCGTAAGCACAAATCACCTAGTTTTTGAAAAGCTATGGACCCAAAAAACTCCATAAAAATCCCTCACTTCCGAATCCCTTTAGAAGGATGAGAAAGGCAAACCACTGATTGTTTGGATACACCATGAATTTTGACGATGCGCGCAGCAGCTCTAACCGCGCCGCGCGATCCATTACGAAGCATTTCACTTAAACTACGGCGAAAGACACGCGTCGCGGTCCGCGGCTGCGATAAAATCGATAAGAATTCATTATGCATTACATTCCCGCTCCAACGACCCACACGCACTTCCGTTGTCGCCCATTGCGTCACGTATGCTACTCTGTTTGGCAAATCCGGGTGCGTCGCGTGTTGCTGAGCTAGGCGCGTTGCGTGTCGCGGCAAGGATAAAAAGAAAAACGCTATCCTCGACGTTGTCTATTGCGTAATAGAAGAACCATCGGGTCACGCTCTAAACTCCTGCAATTAGGGACAGCTCCTGGAGATCCATAGCCAAAAAAATTGGTGGCCGCGGCCTGGTTCGTCCCTTTAAGGATAGTCAAATTTCAAAAAAAAAGTGGACATAAATGATCCCGACTCCTTTCATACAAACCCAAAACAAATAGGGCGCGGTACGCCAGGGCACAACGGAAATCCATAGAAAATTCCTGTCTTGCCTTGCCCGTCCCTTTAAACCGTTCCGAATTTCAAAAACCGACATTGCCCCCATTGAAGTCGAACAAAAGCAATTTGTATCCATCGGTGGGGGTGGTGGGTGGGAGGATAGGATGGGGTTGTGGAGGTGGAGGGGGATGGCGTGAAATATGGTGGAGGATGGGAATGGAATGGAATGGGAAGGGGATCAGAGGAAGAGCAAGAGGGGCATCGGGGTTCCGATGGTGATATACGGCCACACACACATGTGCAGCACAGACAGACGGAGACAGAGAGACAGGGAGACAGACAGAAGACGGTCAAGGAGGTTCAAAACAACTTTGAATTTTCTGCATGCTTTTCCTAAGATACGAATTTTTGTGTCAGCTATAGGGTATCTTTTCATGGAGCGAGAATGAGAGACATATACATAGCGAGAGAGCGAGAGTTTGGGAGAGAGAAAAAGCGAGAGAGTGAAAGCAGGAGAGAAAGAGAGCGAGAGAAAGCGAGATAGAGAGAGGGGAGCGAGAGTACGAGCGATAGATAGAGAGAACAAAGGAAACGGGCGAGAGGGAGAAAAAAGAGAGCGAGAGAGACAGAGAGAGAGAGAGAGAGAGAGAGAGAGAGAGAGAGAGCGAGAGAGAAAAGGCGAGAGTGAGAGACAGCACGATCAAAAATAACCGGTCAAGCATTGCCGAGCCTATAAATTATTATCGGAAGTTGCGTATGGGGGGCTGGGGTGGTTGGATTGAGCCAAGCCGGAGGATGACTGGCTGAATGTTCCGGGCAGGTGCTGGCCATTTGTCAATTGTCAATTTCTCACTCGACCCACCCGTGTGGGTGCAAAAATGAGCGATCCGGCAAAGGGAGTCGAATTAGAGGGATATTTAGGCAACATTCTAGGATAATAAAAATAAGTATTATCGCCAGAGATGTCATCTTGAAAATTTGCATAGCTAATTTGAGCTGTTCGACAGCCCGAAAACTGAATTTTTTTAGCAACTATAGGGCTAGACTACGTTGAGTCACACATCGATCCAAATGTTATGTTTTGTTTTGGATGCCCCCGGCCGCTTCGCCCGGCCCGAACGACCCGCGCCGATCGGCCAAAGTCCACGGTTTAGCTTCCAAGGAACAAAATTTCGGCTGCTTCTCGAATTTTTTTAACGAAGGCATTTCTCTTAAATGTCACATTTTTAAGCAAAATCGAAGTCGAAGTAGCGGTAAAAACTATTCAAAAGCTTCGCTTTAGTGATTACCACGGATAAAATGTTTTAGAAACGACTTCGAGCTATTATATTGTTTCACTTAACACTTAAAGTCTGGTGATGACATTAACTGAAAATGAATGAATAATCTCGCAGGGGAGAGACACAGAATGGGGATTGTTTGTGCATGTGGATGGTTGACGGCGTACAAGGGGCTCGAGAGAGGGTTGTGCGACATCTGCTTGTGGGTGCATTTTATGGCCCTTCCATCTTTTACGGCTACAGGGCCCGAGACGCACACACCAATGCTAAACATATCCCGGAGCCTGGGGGCACGATCCGGGAGTATAATACTGCACCAAAGACTTGTTCTCATCTGGGCACCGGATGTAAATCAGATTTCGCCTATTGTAAATGACCTCCGGGGACGGAAATGGATTGGAAAATTTGGCATTATTAGTGTTCGAGGAAAATTGTTTGCCTGAGGATATATTTTTGTGTTGTACAGCTTGGGAAATTAACAAATTGTAAAAGCTTTATGGCACGGCTTTGGGGTCATGTTATACGTTAAATTTTTCCTTACAAGACGCCATTGTTATGCGCTCTTGGAACTTGCGATGTGGAATAGCGTTTTCGATGGCGCGGGAAATTCTCAAAAAAAATCCTAGAGGGTGTCCCAAAAAAACGACCCATCTGGCATTTCGCTGTGTTACGTCCAATCGGTCCCAAATTTGGACCAGAGGTGTATCAGACCCCAAATAACACCAATCCTGACTTATAGCCCTGTAGCTTTCGTGGTTCTCGAGTTATAACGAAAATACTGTTTTTCCCGGAATTCTGAACAGTTTTTTTCGGCCATCTTTTTGGACTTTGCATCGATTTGCATCGATCCGGCTGCGAATCCCTAATTTCGCTTAAGAACTTGGGTAATTTTGCGTTGTAAAAATCGCTTAAATCAAAGTTTATTTAATCAATTTTACTCTGGAAAAAAAATTTCTTAGGGTAAAGAAGGCCTACCGGATCATTTTCACTTAACGTTTAGGGGTCTCATTCCTCGAAAACCCTATGAAAAATGGAAAATAAAGTTTGTTTTCGCTATAACTCGAGAACTACTATAGCTACAGGGCTATAAGTCAGGATTGGTGTTATTTAGGGTATGATACACCGCTGATCCAAATTTGGGACCGATTGGATGTAACACGGCGAAATGCCAGATGGGTCGTTTTTTTTGGGACACCCTGTATGTCTTAAAAGCGGCTGACGATAACGGTAACAGGTTCAAAGTTTAAATTTTGTTAGGCAAGGCCAAAAATGAGCAAACTCGGCTCCTTTAGCGCCTTTTTTCCAGGACCGTAGCCGTTCAGCGAATTTGAAGGGTAAGGATTTGTTCAAATTTTAAAATACAAAAGGCTGTGTCAATTATTTCAAAAAATTGGTTTTGAGCTATAGTGAATCAAAAAAAATTCGAAAAAGACGAGTTACTATAAGAATAGATAATTTTGGGTATCAGAAAACGAATTTTTGCCTAAAACAGAATTTTTAATAAAAAATCGGCCACGTTTTATCTTGAAAAACAGTAAGAAACAGTCCACGAAGTTGCGCCCTAAACCCATAAATCTAGTAGACCTAGAAATCTAGAAAACTTTGGTTTCCTGGGGGCAACTCCTTTTTCACCGTTTTCGGAACCTAAAAATCGCGAACTTATCATCTAACAATGCTTATACACAACTTCAAAAACTACGTAAAGTAAGAAGAAGAAGAAAAAGTAAGTAGGAACATTAGCTTAGTGTCGAGAACAAGATGTATTTCTTACCGGATATTGCTCACAAATGAGGTGTGAACACCAAAGGTATGCAAAAATAGGTGGTAAGCGTGGCTCCCGCGATCAGTGTGATGCGTTTGTGTTTATTTGCCTCTCTCTGGGCGGGCATGGATCTGAAATGTGATGAGAGTGGCCGGGGGGTGAAAAGATGAGAGGAGACCGCGATGTGGCCCTGTCCGGTGGATATTTGCCCTCAAGGCACATCGGCTACCCATAAAATGGGGCGGTCGGGCCGTTGGAACCACGGGTCAACCTTTTTACGACATCTACACCCTGGAGGAGAAGGGAGATGGCATTGGCAACAGCTAAAAACAATCTTCCTTAGGCTTATACTTAGACCAAGCCTTGGCTTTGGCTTTGACTAAGGCTTAGACTTAAGTTTAGGCTTGGGATAGGCATGGATTTGGACCTATCTTTGCCTTGGACTCGGTTCAGGCTTAGGATTAGGCTTAGGCTTGGGCTTGGCTAGGCTTAGCTTAGCTTAGGCTTAGCTTAGGCTTAGCTTAGGCTTAGCTTAGGCTTAGCTTAGGCTTAGCTTAGGCTTAGCTTAGGCTTAGCTTAGGCTTAGCTTAGGCTTAGCTTAGGCTTAGCTTAGGCTTAGCTTAGGCTTAGCTTAGGCCCAGGCTTAGGCCCAGGCTTAGGTTTCTTTCGACTAACATTTTAATTCAGGCATGCGCCCCAGTTTCGTCATGGCTGATATCTTTAGGTTGTCTGGGTATGTACGGGTTTTTCTGTATCTTTCATTGTATTTCCTGTGTATACAAGACAGTCTTTAGCATCACAGCTTTATCGTGGCCTTGTACTATAGCACCGGAACATCATATACACAATCGTAATCCTAATGACCAGCGGGATACACGTAGCGGGACGGGGTTTTTGGTCGAAAAATGCCGAGGATATCGAACAGAAAATGGCTCAAAATGTACAGAAAAATAGTTGAAAAGTGGAGGAGTCCAAGAAAAATAAGGGTCATGATTTTTACGCCATATTTTCAGAAGATTTCTCAGGTAATTCGCATCTAACTTTCACGTATTTGTTGCGGCTGAAGAGCCCGGCCCAAACGAGTGCCTAAAATTTGTTATAAGTTTTTGCGCATGTTTTTAAGATTATAATTTGATTGCGTAATCAAAAAAACATTCTAAACTTCTAACCCACCGTCCAGGTTGCGGACAACACCCCAAAAGCGGCGCCGGTTAACACATCCGTCGGGTGGTGCCAATAGTCCGTGACACGACTGGCGCAAATGACTAAAAAATGGTTCATTTGATGGTTAAAATTAAGTTGTGTATTTAAACGTCCAGATGTTTAATATGACTTACACAAAGCCACGCCGACCAGCATTGACTGCAAAACGCAGAGTGCGCCTCGCCAATGGCCAGTTCTGGAGCCGATTCTGGCTTGGAGGTAGAGCTAAAAATCTATGCATTTTTCCTTGCTCCCTTTTTTTATCTTTCTCTCTCTCTCTCCCTCTCTCTCTCTCTCTCTCTCTCTCTCTCTCTCTCTCTCTCTCTCTCTCTCTCTTCTTCTTCTCTCTCTCTCTCTCTCTCTCTCTCTCTCTCTCTCTCTCTCTCTCTCTCTCTCTCTTTCTCTTTCTTTCTCTCTCTATCTCTCTTTCTCTCTCTTATCTCTCTTTTTTTTTTTTTTTTCCCTCTCTCACTCTCTTTTTCTCTCGCTGTATATAGTTCTCTCCCTCTCCCCCTCTCTCTCCCCCTCTCTCTCGCTCTCTCTAACCTACCACGGAATATATACAGCAATATGTTATCGTAACCGAGTGACCGGAGAAAAACGACACTCGAGCTTCTCGCACCTCTCCAGGTGGACCCGTGCAACTATACTCGGTCGATTTCACGAATCTAGAAAAGTCGTAATTGCTATATTGCTGTATAACGTACCTTAATGGATCTACGCACAGCTCGCTTAAATTCTGAATCTGGCAAACGGCCAAAAAGTGGGGTCGTAGCCGGCCTACGGAATATTTGGCGATTTGAGTCAGGATTAGTGTAGTTTGGAGCCCGAGTAACCAGTAGCCTAAATTTTAAGATATTGCTTGATGTCAGCTTAATTGCAACTCTGAATGCTGCTGCAGTCAAACTTTCAATCAAAATAAAATGCCGACAAGTGCGGTCCAGACCCCCGATATACCGACAACAGGCCCATACTCATACCGAGTGCTATTATACCGACAAGCCAAATTTTCGATGGAAAACGCCGACAACTGAAATTCCGACAAGCTAAAGCGACAACACGGCCTCTCTTTCTGCACGGAAAGACAATTTGATCCTAAGCGCTGGCTCGTATAACCGTTGACTGTCGGTATTTTGGCTGTCGACATTTTTGATTTTCCAGAGTCCGGATTCCAAGTGGTAATTTAAACGTTTAAATTTTTGGTGCTTCCCTCCAAAAATTTAATTTCCTCACCATTCTGCTGAATAAGCGTATAGAAAAAGAATCGTAGCTGCCGCTCATTCCTCTCTTTGCGGTATAAAACGACGACTTCGGCGAGGAGCACCTAGAATCCTCGGGTCTACGTTGAAATCAATCTTAAAAATACCATTGTAAACACGATGATAAGCGACACAATTCCGCATACAACAACTGATACGGTGTTCGGGAGAATTGGGTGACGGATGGATTCATCGTTACAGAAGAAACCGCGTTGAGCGGGCAGGCGATCATTTTCAAGGGCCCAGGGGACGATCAGAACGATCAGGCCTACAAAATTGAAATTAGGGTGATAGGGTGTTGTTGGCTTTTTTTTGAAGGGTCCGGTGAAAAATGAAAACTTACAAATCACGCCCATTATTGTCGAGTTCAGCAGCCATACCCGCCAGCTTGACCTGAGGTCCATCCTGAAAATTATAGAGGGATTATAAAAATGAGAATTTTACATTTTAAATACAAAAATCTGCCGTTTTGACTGACCAGATCTAGACGAAACGCGAGAGGCAAAACAAGGGGAAAAATTTTGTACGGATTACAATAGATTTTGACGCGTCACTTGGGTCGCCGCGTAGCCGTCGAGACTTAACAGGAGGGGAGGGGTAAATTTTAGCAATTTAAGAAAAAAAGATCAAATGATAACTTGAAGGAGGGAATGTTAATGGATTTTAAGCCATTATTTGAGTGATTTTTAGAGGTCAGCATAGGCTGAACTGCCGCTAATTAATCATTTGGATAACGCAAAAGATAGTTCATGATAGCATCAGAAAATTATAAAAATTGCGTAGTTAAACATGATTTATACGTATTAATGCGGCAGTCTACCGTAAGAATATAGATTTATGGTTAAGGGACAGCTTAAGGAGATATCATACTACCTAGTAGATTAAAAAAAGACGAGTCGCTTATAAAAACTGGCAGCAAATTGCCCGGAATCAGCAAAAAAATATAGGCCTATTACTGCTTGAAGCCAACCTGAATAACATAGAAGTTCATAAGAAAGACCTCCATGGATCAAGCATGGCCAAATCCTTATCAAAAACACTAAAACCGGCAGGGAATCGCATGAATATCGAGAAAAAGTTGGCTGAGTCATAAAAGCTTGACGGATAGGGATATCAATGCTGAATAAACGCTCGGCTGGTGGTCCCGCACCGATCGGTGCACCGGGTATCCCACACACACACATTCGATAGGGCGGAAGAAGGAGGAGGGAGGGGGTAGATCTTTGCCAGAGCGGAAAGAGAGACCGCCGGTCGAAAGTGAGAGTTCTTATAGATTTTTTCCAGAGATTGACGTCAATGGTACCTTTATTGGTGTCAAATTTTCCATACCCTTTGAAAATCTGGAGGCTTTTTCAAGAGGCTAGAAAACGGGATAATTTACTTTTAGCGTCGACTCGGCATCGACAAATATGTGAAACATTTAAATACGCCAGTTTTATTAAAAGTTGCTCTATGCCCTTACAAAAATCATTAGATACAAAATTTCGTGCAATGCGTAACTTAGGCTTAAACTTAGCTTAGGCTTAGGCTTAGCATCGGCTGGTCGTAGACCTTGTTTATTAAGCTCATATTTAGGCTTAAGCTTCGGCTACAATGATTCACCATCAGTACGAAAAGCATGACGTGCACCGCCAAAAAAAATATTCGTTTCACATCCCGAATTATGCAGGTGAGTCAACAAATGTGATCAATGCACAGACAGGCGGGGGTGCAGCTCCCCCAAAAAAGGAGTAGTATAATCGGTAGCCAGTCCGCTGTTACATCGGGAACAGGTTCCAAAAAACCGGCACAAGCGAAAATGGCAGACAGAAAACACATTTCTCATTCCTGTGCTCGAGTAAGTTTTCGTATTTAGTCCAGAAATTCATAAAAAATCATTGAAAAAAGCTTAAAAAACCGGAGCATTAGTGCACCCCGAGAAAAATGAGATAACCTTGTCGGAACTGGCCAATTTGGGCGCCAATTCCCCCGCGCGGGCGCTAGAGAACCGGTTCCGGGTTGGGCCTACCAGACATCAAATCACAATAGGAGTAAAGTATAGTAATTAGCGAGTTATTAACAGTTCGAAACCATTTTATGTGGTGGGAAAATATAGAGTTTGCGCGGCTAGCAAAGAGCATTCGGGAAATTGAAAAAGTCTTCAGAAATCTCATCTTTTTATGAGAAGCAAGGCAGCCTCACGAAAGCAAATGCTGTTGAAAATTGAGCGTTTTTAAGGAAAAGCTAGCAGAGATCGTTTAAGAAAAAAAATGCGTAAAAATACGTAAGAAAAAAACTATTGCAAGTTTTAGAGTGCAATTTCGGGACGATATTCGCAATATTTACTGTGAGTCCACAGCCTGCCAAAACTGAGGGCCGCGGCGGGGGCTGACCGTTGGTCGTAAAATGGGTTAGTCATCGCGTGTTTGAGGACTGAATTCTCTAAGACGGGCGTCATTTCTGAGCGAGTTGTTAGTAGTTTTCGCTCAGAAACCGTTCTGCGTTCAAAAGAACATGTTAATTATGTTAAAAATTGCGTTATTACAGTCGCGCTGTTATCGGCTGGTGTTAAAAATAATCGTTGAACTCAATCAGAGAATCTGCCTGGAAAAGTTACTTTAATAATGGCATATAAAACTATTTTCTAGTTAGTTAATTTTTCGCGATAAAACTATGAACAATTAACACGATCTAGTACAGCTTTTTGCCATTAAAAACATGCATAGCCGACTCATTAGAAAACAAAAATGTGGAGCCCGCAAAATCGAAAAACGTCGCTTGGTCCGTTTGCCCCCCGGGACCCGGCCGGGGGTTTTGGGAAGGGCCGTTTCCGTCTGGTGGTTGTTGAACAAATATTGGAAGGGTTAGCGGAGAGGAGGGGCAGTGTTTGGAGGGAATAAAAGAACCACAAAAAGACTGTGGATCCCACCCCACTATAGTAGCCGATTGTAGTGGGGTGGAATCGGAGGTTGGGCTAGAAAAAACCTCCAAATATTTTGCTTCCAGGCCGTGTGGATCGCATCACGGCACCATGACGACTGGTGGACCCGGGGGGTATAATTGTCGTGGCGTGGATTTCCGGAAAATGGAAACAGAGAGGGAAGGCAAAAAGAGAGAGAGAGAGAGAGAGAGAGAGCGAGACAGAGCGACAAAGAAACCTATGCATTTTTCCCGATTACAATGTAATCCCCTAAAATATTCCCGCTCACCTTGTCATAATCTCCACCTCCAGAAGCCGTTCAAGTCTTTTCTAAATATAGAAAAATGTCCAGCGTTCAATTTTTGAAGCTGATTTTTCGTGTTGGGCAATCAAAATGCTTCGCTGTCCTCAAAATGCCCCCGGAGAGCAACATGTTGTCCTGGAATTCGTAATTTGCTTCCCATTGGACCATTGTTTTGGGGGACCATTCCCCCCCTCTCTCTCTCTCTCTCTCCCTCTTTCTCTCGCTCTCTCTCCCCAAAATATCAACACATTGAGCGACAATGTAAATAAATTGTCCATGAGAAAACAGTAAATGTAGGCCGGAATGCTTTATTCTGTGATAACCAAAAATGACTGAAGCGATGGTCCCGTATATTTATAAAGCTCTTGTACATGCATCGTGTCGATTTCTCGATTTAAAGGCGTAGTTGGCCGGGTTGTCGGGGGCTGTCTAGACGGAAAAAGGGCTTGAGAAATAAAATTTCAAGATGTACCATCATGCATCGAGTCGATGCCAGAAGTGTTTCCGGAATCATTTGGTCTCATCGGTCTTTCCTGGGCTTTATAGACCGGAAGGGCCGGCGGGACGGTGGTGTCGTCGGAGAAGAGGCGAGCCCAGAAGACGGCCTGGAAATGAAGCTTTGCCCAATTAACTTAAGTCACTCGCTCGCTCTCTCTCTCTCTCTCTCGTCTCTCGTCTCTCTCTCTCTCTCTCTCGTCTCTCGTCTCTCTCTCTCTCTCTCGTTCTCTCTCTCCACCTACCGTCCAAATAGCCACTCCCATGCCGACAAAAATGCCGACCAACACGTCACTCCAGTGATGCCAATTGTCCGTGATTCGAGTGTAGCAGATCGCTGAATTAACACTGTTTCAGAAAACGTAAGTCATGCTATACCGAGTGAAATGCACATTAGCATCGTCTGCGCCAGGCTGACAAAGATCTTCGTCGGCTCGTAGCGGCCGAGTTTGGCTTGGAGGTAGAGCTGCAAATCCGGGTGTATTTTGGGCGTGGCGGTACGTTGCAATACGGTACGCTCGGCGACGATTCACCTTAACACAGGGCGCTGCACTACCACAACCTCTACGCGCTAATAGCTACGATACGATACAACCTGCTAGATACATCCGGGGCTAGGCTACGGTAGGCACTACGCTACGCTAGGCTACGGTTTGCTGTCCTTGAGTACGATAAGCAACATTAGCTCCGTTGCACTACGTTACGCTCCGATATGACAATGCGATCGTCGCTTTTTAGGTTGCGCTACGGCAGGTTATGCGATTAGGCGGACTACGGTACGTTTGGTGTCAGACGGAATGTTAAGCTACACTACCCTCTTTTAAGCTATCCACTTACGATCGCATAAAACGCGGCATAGACCGAGATGGCCGAGTGGCCAGAGAAGAAGGAGAGTCGCGCCTCGTGGACAGCCTTCGTACTCGTAGCCGAGCACTTGTACTGGCCGACCGGAATGAATCTGGAAAGGTAACGTTAATGCACGATCTGCCCCTCAAAACCGGCTATCACGTGCTCCCGAAATCAACCTACTTGTGGTCCTTATCGCAAAGTTGCTCCAGGTTCTCAATCTCGCACACGGCCAGGAAATGCGGCCTCAAGCGTCCGATCAAGAATTTGGTGCTCTAGGGATACGGTAAGTAGGAGCAAGATTTCGCAAACCTGCATGAGACATAATACAGTGATAAATCCAAGCTGGGAGTAGCCGAATTCGCGTAGAATATGGACGAGTAGCGAGTGGATGGATCGATTACGGAGGCGATACCTTAAAAAATATACTATTTTTGTGAAATTTTCATACCTTTTTCGGCGCTTCTCAATCCACGACTGGACGACAAACTCACCCCAGAAGGTCTGCAATAAAAAGTCACGTTAAAAGGGCTATGCGTACATACCGTAGCCAGCGCCACGACAATGGCAAAACCGAAAAGGGCTGAAGCGGACACGGTGTTCTGCTTGAACTCGTAGCGGATCGTCTCGTCATCACACCAGAAACCGCGCTGGAACGGGCCCACGAAGTAGGGCAGCACCAGGACTAGGGCGCCTGAAAAGGAGAATCGGCTTAGTTTTATTTAGGCTTAGGCTTAGGCTTAGGCTTAGGCTTAGGCTTAGGCTTAGGCTTAGGCTTAGGTTAGGCTTAGGTTAGGCTTAGGCTTAGGCTTAGGCTTAGGCTTAGGCTTAGGCTTAGGCTTAGGCTTAGGCTTAGGCTTAGGCTTAGGCTTAGGCTTAGGCTTAGGCTTAGGCTTAGGCTTAGGCTTAGGCTTAGGCTTAGGCTTAGGCTTAGGCTTAGGCTTAGGCTTAGGCTTAGGCTTAGGCTTAGGCTTAGGCTTAGGCTTAGGCTTAGGCTTAGCTTAGGTCGGCTTAACCTACCGAACCCATAAAGTGCCACAATATTAGTCGTAATCCGCCCGGGGCTCAGCTCCACGTCCCATTCATCGGAGGAGGAGGTCATCGGCTAAAAGTAAGGAGAAATGACGAGATTTTGTGATTTTCGAAGGTGATTCCAAATTTCTGGGATTTAAATGAGGTGTGAGAAGGTTTTGGAAAGGGCTAATGGGGCGTGAGAGCGCAACTTCATGGTCGGTTTATGAAAAATTGCAAATTTTGGCGTGAACCATTTGGTTTAAAGGAGCCAGGAAACCCAAGAATCTATCCTTTTGCTGGTTAGGTCTAGACAACCACGCGAAGAAACCAAAGTTGCGTTCAAATAAGGCGCTAAGGCCATAAAAATCCGCTTTAACACATCATTTAGAGCAATATTTAGCTGTCGAGACCCAGTAGGCCGGAAGGGTCGATTTTGGAGCTGTCTAGCTTTTTTGAAGGGGATTTGCAAGGTATGGCAATTGAAGATCTAGAGAGCCAGATGCGCTTAAGAAAGTCCCAGCATTAATGCTACACGCTGAATCTCAAATCTCCCCGAAAATTTAAAAAACCTAGCGCCCCCGCACGCCTTTTTAACGCTCCCGAATTTAAATTACACCTCCGGAAAAGTCGTTAAAATTCGAATTGGCCCAGCGAATTTTAAGTGAACCGGCGCCCGTTGCCGTCCACGACACAAAAAGCAATAAAATTTGATGGTGTGAAATGTGGTTGCAGGATTTGGGGGATGGATTATAACGCCGAATCTGGCCCGAGTCCACCCCCCGCGGGCTGCGCGGGATCGCGGATTTTCGCAGCGCGGGAACGCTTTGTCACGGACATGTGGACCCGAGGCCGGGGGGTCAGATCTGTCTGGCAATGCATGAGATCAGCTGATATGGATACTGCGGATCAAAAATGGCATGAGATCTCCGGCCAACTTATTTTTTGAGATGACGGATTACAGCATTTGGAAAGCACAAACTACTAAAGAAGTACTGGATTTAGTGCTTGCCTTGCAATCGAATCCTTGATTCCGTCATGAAACCTTTCTAAGATGTACTAGTTTTGTAGCGTAATGTAATTTATCATTAAAATTCAAGGATTTAAATTTTTTAAATTATGAGACTTCGAGCTAAAACCATTTTCACTAACTCAAAGGATGCTCAAAGAAAGGTCAAAATCTGCCACGTAAAAATCAAGAAACCATTCCATTAAAGCTATAACGTAAAAGGCTTCATATACAGCTAAAATATACCCAAATTTAAAATATTTAAATCACCTTCGTTAACGTCGTCAAATAAGGTTATTGAAAAGTTGGGCTACATTAAAAGCTAACGAATTGGTATAGAAAACGTACAAATTAAGAAACTCAAAACTCAGCAGAAATTTTTTTGACTGTTTTAGTTTAAAGTATGTAGATCCTACTATCCTACTATATATAAAAAAATAGTGTGTGTGTGTCTGTGTACATTTGCATCGACTTCCGGATGTATGTTCCAGTCGTATCTCAAGAGGGGAAGAAGTTAAGGGTAGGTATGATACGTCATTAGGTGTGTAATGGTCATGACACGACTGCACGCATGTGAGATTTTAAAAATCAGCTGTTTTCGATATTAAAATTAAGATTTTGTAAAAATTTCGCTCGGCCTCTTTGTTAGGAATCAATTAGCATGCACCGGAAGTGGGGATAGCCTATAAAATTGGGGAAAGGACGCGCTTTTCATTTTTTTGCACAGGAATTCAAGTGTTTATGCAAAGTGATAAAGAATGGGGGTCAGATAGGGCCAGGGTTGAAAAGTCGCGAAGCGGCTTTTCAACCCTGGTTTATGATGAATTTAAAGGATTTTTTGGAGGCATGAAACGTGAAAGTTTCGACTGGCTTTTATCCAGAAAAACGGGCACCCCGATCGCATGCCGAAGGGACAGACCACAAATCAGCGCATTGTAATGGCGAGATCGCCCGATTGCACTGTTCTCAAAGAGATTTCTGCGTCACGGGCACATTTTGTGCATTGGTGAACTTTCTTTTTTCTTGTCTTGCCGTGAGTTTTGGTTACTTACGGTATACGTATAAGCCAGACTACAGTAATATGCAAAATGCCAGATTAAGCTACTCAAAACCAAATTCAACGATTGAACTTATTATTTTAAAGTTTAACTTCAATTTAGGTTCTAGGAATTTAATTCGTTTAATGGGGCATAATTCTATATAAAATCTGACCTATTTCTATCTAAACAATCATTTTACAGTACTATCCTCTTGGAATTAATTCAACAAAAAAAAATGAAGATTTCTCAACCCAACTTCATCCCAGGTATTAGATATACCAATCGGGCTTTAACATCACCTTCGAATAGACCTTAAAATCCCACCAAGACCAGCCGCACACTATCCGGCACCTCACTTCTAGAAGCCATTCCTCAGAAATATTCTAAGAAAATTTCCCAAGTCCCGGCTGGCACCACGGAATATGTGCCGGCGCTGCTATTTGCCATGCCAAAAAAGCCGCCAGCCGGACCACACTGAGGTGATAAGGCGCAGAATCAATATAAGCTTGGTCGCTGTGGTTTCTGACATGGAGAGTGTGTGCTATTTTGTCTCCAAAGCGGGCCAATTTCTGCCGATCGGTGTTCGCCGAAACACACAACAAAAACGTTGGGAAAGAAGAAACCATTACAGGAAAATAATTTTGCGAAAAATGAAAGATTTTCGGGTAAAAGATCATTTAATTACAGAAAAAGGCTGCGAGGGGTAGAAAAATATAAAGGGAGAGAGAGAACGAGAAAAAAAATTAAAATACTTAATGTTAAGTATGTTGAGTTCCGAAGTCTTAAGTTTCGCTTAGGCTTAGGACTAGGCTCAGCTTAGGCTTAGCCTTTGGCTTAGTTAAGCTTAGGCTTAGCGTAGGCTTGGCTTGGGCGTGGCCGATACTCAGACAGGGTTTAAACAGCGGACTAATCAATTTCAAATGATTATTTCCCGCTATAACCGGAAGCGAAATGAAAGACAACTGATTACGCCGCCGGAACGGAAAAACAAGGGCTTCCCTCCCGGCGGCCCTGAAGTCCTATCCAAACATTGAAAAGGGCCTGCGGGACCCCCTTATTTTTCCAGGATCAATAGAGGATGGGAAAAGAAGGGGGAAGCGGTCATCTCTTTGAAATACGTGCGATTATCCGATGGATCAAAAGGTCGGGCGGCTTTTCGAAAAAAGCGTGACGCTCTCGAGTTCGGCTATAAATTCACTCCTAGTTTTTCAAAGAAATTCCAGACAAAAACATAAAAAGGTGACTTGGTGCTTTTTCAAGGGACTGGGAAGGGCCAGAAAATCCCATCGCTAGGCTAGTTCCAGAAAACTACAGGCTGCACCAAATGACGGGTTCGGAATTTGCTTTTGATTTTGAATTGATTTTGATTTTCACGCCGGTGGCTACAAAATAAAAGAACACAAGGCCATTCTCTATCTTTCTTTCTCTCTCTCTCTCGCGCGCTCTCTCTCTCGCTCTCTCTCTCTCTCTCTCTCTCTCTGCCAACTTACCGCTGGTCCATTGATTTGCAGCTTGTTGTTAAAATATTTCATTTGGAGTTTGGTCATCTTTTAGCAAAATCCGTGAAATAGCAACCATCGAGATTTTGTCAAAATGCCGGCCGTTTTTGTGCCGAAATATTTCAGTCAAAACATTTGCATAATAAACATAAAGCTCAGCTATGGCGTCAAAGGGATTCCTTCGAAAGCATCTTTTTGAGCCTCGACTTGAACGCAATCTTCTTTTTTCTTCAGCCTCACCAATTTTCTTCTGGTATAACCGGAAGTTTAAATATTTATTAGAACGGTCGAACACATACTTATATCATACAAAATACACAAAAATATAAGGATAAAAATATGGAAATATTGAAAGCTGAAGTGAGCAATGGTCCTTGAGAATGTGTATGTGGAGGGGAGGAGGCCGAGGGGGAGACCTCCCGAAGATGAGACCCGTAGTAGAAGTTGGTGATGATCATTAGAGGGAGAAGATAGCGAGAGATAAGCGATAATAGTTTCATGATCGTTCCCGGCTCAAGTAGTACCACCAGTACAGTACTGAAATATTGGTTTTGAGAATGGGAGTTCGGCGAGAGAAAGAGCGCGATAGAGAGAGAGAGAGAGAAAGAGCGAGAGATAGAGAGCGACAGGGAGAGACAGAGAGTGAAAGAGAGAGTGAGAGAGAGAGAGAAAATGATACAAAGATTTTCAACACTACTTACCATTGAAAAATGCAAACAACGCCGGAAACGTCTTGGCCGCGATCGCATCCACTCTGGCCCCCAGGTCGCCAGCAGCCTGAAGTTCCTTTCCCAACTCTTTCCACCAAAATCAAAGCCCATACCGCGTTTCGGCTCGCCAGATATGGTAGCGTGCCAATGGACCCGCTTCGCTCGGAATCGCCACTAAAAACCGGGTTAAAGGAGCGTTTAAGGCAAAAAATTCTAGCTTCCCATTCCACAGTACGACGTCGAGAGGAACTGGGGGTGGTTAGGTTGGGGGGAAATGAAGATCGACGGGCTGGGAGTTAGGGCAGACTACGGGAAAACGGTCGAAATGCCGACATTCGAAAAGCGAACACCAATAATGCCGACAACCAAAATGCCGACACGCCGGCGCTTTGAATCGAAATGTTTTCAGCTCAGCACACCGGGGTCGGTAATATGGGAGTCGTTAGTTTCGTTTGTCGGTATTTTGTATGCATTGGTGTAGCCTTGTCGATGTTTTCTGTGTCGTCATTTAGTCCTGCCGGAATTCTCCATGTCATTTGCTTAGTCTGTCGGTATTGCCGGTGACATTGTTTTTGCTCCGGTATCTCGGCTGTTGGCATTTTGAACTGTCGGCATTTTTAGTGTCGGCATTCCGACTCAAGGCCCAGACTACGGTATTCTGGGTACTGTAGCTAATTTTGCTCTATCAGTCTCTCTACACCGCTATTTCCTCACATTTGTGTCGACATTCTCGCCATCGAATATCGGGGACCGCTAGAAGTTTTTTGAGTTTTGCAATTAGCGTAATTCAGCTGATTTGACTCTACCGCTTGTACTTTGAAAGATTTATTTCTTGAAAATCTCTGCATTCATTTTCTACAAATGTCCAAACATGCAGCAAACCATGGCATAATAACGCGATTTTTCAAGCTAGTTTTTTTTTGTCAAATTTTTGCAACCAGTTTGAATTTTTAGCGGTAAAATGTGAACTCGTGGTTTTCGAGGACTGCAAAAAATTCTATAAAACGCCCACTTGATCGTGTACTTCCACTCCTCTTCGTTGTTATTGAGATGGCTGAAGCGGATCGACGAGTCCTGCTTGGCCAGTGGACACGCCGCGGCCGACGGTCTGAAATGGGGCACTCTGGCTACGGTAGCTAGGGTGGTATCTAGCAGAAATCAGCAAAATCTATCAGTACACCAAGACCGGTGATTCGGCGCAATGAAAAGCTGAAGGTGGGGCACTAAATTGTCAAATATCGGCATAAATCTGCCAAGAGAACAAAAAAGGCTAAAAATCGGGAATTTGGGAAAGTTGAGGTACCGTTAGTGCACACCCTCTTTCTGGCTCGCTCGTTCTGGCGCTCTCGCTCTCGCTCTCTCGTTCTCGCTCGCTTTCTCTCGCTCGCTTTCTTTCTCTCTCCCTCTCTCCCCCTCTCTCTCTTTCTTTCTCTCTTTCTTTCTTTCTCCCTCTCTCTTTCCCTCTCGTCCTCTCTCAGCTTTCCCAAATTCCCCGGAAAAAACAGGGCTACACAACACGCCAAATAACATGAGGCATACCGCCGATGAACCGGGGCCACCGGTATCCGCACATCATCCGTTCGGAGTCTTTATGGGGAAGGAATGGGGTGTATTTTAGGGATTGTATGGGGAATTCAGAGCAAACGGGGTTATGTGGTATTACCGTGGTTTCAAGTTATAGAAAACTCACTTTTTACATGCCGAAATGCCGCGTTGTTGCTTGTAGCGCGCCACGCGATGGGCACGACATCGGATTTCGGTGATTCTGAAGAGAATAGGGTAGTTCTAAGCGTTTTTGAGCCTGCAGAGCTTTTAGGAGCCACTTATATAGGGTAGTTCTCAAGATCGGAAGCTTTTTGAAGCCTTTTCTAAGCCAGTTCTCAGGATCTGAAGCTTTTTTTGAAGCCTTTTCTAGGCCAGTTTGGAGGATCTGAAGCCTTTTCTAAGCCAGTTCTCAGGATCTGAAGCGTTTTGAAGCCACTTCTAAGCTGCTTCTTAGGCTCTCAAGCTTTTTGAAGCAACTAAGTTTTTTTCAAAATCATTTTTTGTAACGTTGATTGTCATCAAACCCACTTGTCCACAAATCCGACCACCGCCAGCTCGACGAGCGAGAAGAAGATGAACGCGACGCAGACGAAGAACCACAGGTCGATGGCCTTGACGAAGGATACGCGCGGAAGATTTTTGACAATGTTACCGAACTAAAATTAAGTAAAGGAGTTAAACTCGTCCATTTTGCCAGACCTGGAATGTTAGAGCCATCAGCGAACTGACGCCCAAAGTGATCCGGGCCGGAAGGGCCTAAATATGATAATTTTTGCTGACATCATCTCTCTCCTCTCTTACTTTCTCTCCATCTCACTTGCTCTCTCCCTCTCCTTCTCTCTCGCCCTCTCTCTCTCTTTCTCTCGTATCACTCACCCGCGTATCTACCCAAAACGCGATCCACGAAATAAACACCGATAAATAGGTGGGCAGATACATCTGCAGCACGTAATACCCGTATAATCGTTTGAATCTGAAGGAACTTTTAGGTAAAAGGATCGCTAGTCGATAAACCTGAAAGTGACTTCAAGCTGGTCCCACATGCCGGCAGTATACTCGTTGGAGGTCATGCCCCACGTGACGTTGTAGAATTGAAAGTCCGGTAATCTGAAAAATAGCGCTTGAAGAGGGAGAGAGAGAGAGAGCGAGGGACAGAGAGAGGGAGAGAGAGGGAGAGGGAGAGGAAGAGAGAGGACTACAACGAGAGAGTGAGAGACAGAGAGATCGAGAGAGAGCTAGCGAGAGTTCTTCCCTCCCTCTTTCCTTACCGAAAATCATCAGGCGGCGGCATCGTCACCGGGCTCCAATCCTGCCACCGTAACCGCACTTCGGCCACGTTATAGGAATACGATTCGAAGATCAGGGTACATTCTTGATTATCGATGGGGAAATTGGCGAGGTGGAATCGGCATGGGCCTTCCACACGGACACGATAGTTCAGCCAGACAGTGCCTAAAAAAAATTGGGGTATTCTTTGTGTCTTTCAAAAGCAAATGTACAGATTACCGTATGGTGTCAGCCGAGTCTTCTTAACGACTTACCATTCGGGTATATAATCAGCAACACATTTGAGGCAGGGCTCTTGTGCACTTCCGTCTTTTTGCTATTGACGAAGCAGACATTCGGAGTCCACAATTTGTCACTGACGGAGGAGTCGAGGGACAGGTTCGTTTTGCAGGAAAAGTTTCTGAAAAATATCGTTCCGCCTTTTCAAAAAACGCTGATGGCTTGCCCATACCGATATACCTAAGCATAACCCAAAGCCGAAACCTACGCCTAGACTTAAACCTAAGCCTAGTCTTAAGCCCAAGGCCAAACTTATGCCTAAACTTAAGCTTAAAGGGCTGCCGACGGCATGTGTCGATCCCCCCTCATCAACAAATTGGCAAGTAGCCAACAGGGGAGAGAGCGCGCCCTGGGGAGAGGCGCAGAGACATTTTCTTTTCAGCGCGTAACCGATTGACTATGTCGTCGGCATCCCTTTAAGTCGAAGCCGAAGCCCAAGTTTACGTTTAAGCCTTTTTCTAAGCCCAAAACGAGGCTTCAAGGCTCACTTATACTCCAACCGCGAATCCGTCCAGACTTGTGAAAACCAAACATCCGCTATGAACGAGGAGGTGATCTCAGAGATTGATGAGATATCCTGAATGAGAATTAAACATTAAATTCCGTAACACAACCTGTACAGTCAATTCCACCGAGACGACCACACTCTCATTCGATGGCACGACAGTCTTGTCGTACTCGTGCATGATCTCGGCCAAAAGACTTTTGCGCTGGTTCGAGTTGTACTCGCAGACTTCGGAAGGGGTGGTGTCCTGAGGCGTTATCTGGAATCAAGGAAATTTAATTTTTAGCCAAGACTACGAAAGAAGCCGGAAAACGCCGCGACTAAGAAAACGCGCCACTAATTTTAAGCTATTTACTAAATCTCCAAAGCATTTTTCAGCACCAAAACATTGTCAAAATTTTTAAAGGGCATTAAAGCTAGAATAGTATTTACATGCCGCCCAGATGTCGACACCTAACCGCCCAATGGGCTGTTTTGTATCACTTACTGGTCCTTTTAAAGACACGAAAAGCTCACCTCAACTATGCTCTGCGTCTCGGTGAGTAAGGTATTGCAGCTGAGGACGAGCATCAGCAACAAGTCGTGCACCATCGTCGCCTAGTAGCGCAGAATACTTCGGCCCTCACCACCAGTACAAGCCTAATGTCTGCAGAACATTCCTGGAATTGCCAAATTACGGGAGTGGGAGTGAGAGAGAGAGAGAGAGAGATGACACGGCCTTAATGACTTCAAAGAACAGCGCCATTTGAATAATAGAAGCCCAAATGTAGCCCAAATTGCCAAAATAACAAGTGATGGATTTTTCTTTGTTTTGGTCAAGTATTGCAAAGGCTTAGCCCCCAAGGGATTTTTTAGTAAATTTTGAGGTTTCCGAGGGTGTAAATTAAAAAAATGGAGCTCGAAAATCACGCATTCTAGCGTTTTCTCCGCATTTCTTTTTTCTCTTTCACTCTAGCTCAAAAAAATAAAATAAAAAGTCAAATTTCGCTAATGGAATTAAAAATTAATAATTATAAATTACCCAATTATGCCCACGCGTTTTTAAAGGAGGAGCCAATTTGCCAAAAATTGTAATGCAATTATAGCCTCGCATCCGGTGATTAGCGAGAATGAATCGGAAAATTGGCGGGGTCAACGGAATAGAAGAGATGTACTTTTTTATATCGTATGTACTCTTCAAAAACATCTCACTTCAAAAGACATTTTGGAGGGGACTGAATTTAAAAAATCTTCTCTCTCGTTCTCGCTCTCTCTCTCTCTCTCTCTCTCTCTCTCTCCCTCGATCTCTCTCTCTATTTCTCTCGCTCTCCCGGTCTCTCTCTCCAAAATAAAAAATGCAAATTCTTAGCTTGAGAACAATGGGCATTAATTGAAACCATTGAAAATCGGAATATTCTGATACCACCAAAATGATGCTCAAAAATCTCAAAGCGATCCGATGAGACTAGATTCCCCGCAAATGGCAAACGGCCACCGGAAGTTGTTAATACCAAGAAAATCAAGATGGTCTGGAAAACCCGGAAACGCGTCTAATCCCGGGATATTACCTCTTAAAAAGTGTGTGTTCAGGAGAGCATGGCGTAGTGAATAAGTAAAAGTGAAGCGGCAATTAGAGATCGAGTAAGGATTAGGGAATGTAGGAAATAGTAATTTAGATTCATTGGAAAGATGGCTCAGTAAGACAGAGAGGGAGGGAGAGAGAGAGAGAGAGAGAGAGAGAGAGAGAGAGAGAGAGAGAGAGAGAGAGAGATAGAAAGAGAGAAATGCGAAAAAATAGTCCAAGCAAACCAAATAAAACGTTAAACTCTGTACCCTTCCTAACGAATCCGAATAGCACCGGAAACAAACTAAAAACGACGTGTGTAGTCTCGGAACAGCACGAAAACAATTGCCATCGCGCATCCCCTTGGGGCCCCCGAGATGGAAATTAGGGCCCAAAGGGGGTGACGATTCGCCGAGTTTTTGAGGGGCTTCTTCTAACCGCCCCGACAACGCCGAATTTGTGGCTGGCCCTCCGGAATTGTTGAAGTCGGACAAGGCCCGTGGCGATTAATTGCTAAAACGTGGCCGGGGCCTGGTAGGGGCCACGAGGGCGCCGAGAGCTTGAGATTGGCCCCGGAGAGATAGCTGCTTTCTGCCAATGAGGGCGGGGGAGAAGGAGGAAGAGGAAGGGGAAGAGCGATTTGTCTAGATTTTGGAGTAGCACTTCTGGAAATAGTCTAGTTGGACGGAGAAAATCTGGCGTGTGACCTCATCTTGTGAATTAAAGGGGCGCGCAAGGCACGGATTTGCATATTTAGTCATGGATTCTCCATTTTAGGTTTTCGCCCTCGCGGCAAAACCATAGCGATTTTTTAGGCTGATTTGCCCGGTCCTTTAAAGGGAGGATACCTCGAAAATCGACGGGTCCCTCAGGTTGGGTCTAGACAGCTACACCCGCACCAAAAAACCTTTCAAAGAGGGATTCAAAAGGAGTTTCTTATACCTTGGCAAGTACACCTGGTGCCGTGTTTTGGAGTGAAGTGTAGCTGCCGATATCTGGCGGACTAAAAGCTTCGAATCTCGCGATTTCTGACCTGGTTACTGCACCAAAATTTCTAATAACTGGCGACATAGTTGTGAAGAAACGACACTTTTCAAAAGCTTCATTAACTTCAAAAATTTAGGTTTTGAAAGACCGTCTCTCACAACAGTGTCTTGAGCACCAAATAGCACGCCAATCGCATCATCCTAAGAAACCTCTGACGAAGGGCACCATATAAATTGCCCGTTTTTACTATAACCACCACTGAACGCCACCACCCCCTCCTAGAGGCCATCCGAAAAAGGATAGACACGCCATCCGGGCCCATCATCACCGGATGCTTAATTGCCGGACGGCATTCCAGGCCAAACCCTATATTTTTGGGGTGGCGGGGCAGCCGAGACAAATGGGCTTATGAAAGAGCAGCGCAACAGGCAAAATTTTGGGTTTTACAGGTACAGGAAAGTGCGAAAATCTATCTCTACCCTCGACTAGGTCCAGACAGCATTGATACGATAAAAACACGTTGATTAGCCCTTGAATTCTTCCTGAATAGGAAAATGGACTATAAGAGCCATAAAAAAGGCAGCAAGGACCAAAAAGGAAGGGGATTACGACCTCTTTAAAGGAACAGGCAAGGCAAGGCTTATGGATTTGACAGAAACAGGCAGGCAGCGGACTACGTAACCAATTACGCAAGATTACCCGTCTTCAATGTCGAAATTGTTGCCGTAAAAGAAAGCGGTGTCGAATGATGCAAAATTAAAGCAGGCGCGCGCGGTAGATACCTCTTCCCGCGACACGCAACGCGTACGTTAGGAGAAGTCTGGAGGCGCGTTGCCTGTCGCGGGCACGGCAATCCTGTCGCGAAGTTTTCGACAGCAAAAATCGATACTGATGACTTGCGCGAACCTTTAAGTCCCAAAATCGAAAGTGTTCCTAGCCGAAGTTAAAAATATTGCAGTTTAGATAATTTAAAATGAGACCAGAAGTCATAAAATAACACAAATAGCCAAATAGACGCCCCCGGAAAGGCCCACGATCAGCTTCTCCTTGGGGCTGATGCTCAAAAATTCATCCCATCCAGCGTGTGCGTGCTGTCAGGGTATGGGTGGAGACCCAGCGCGGCCCAAGTGTATTTGGGCCCCAAGAAGACCGAAAAATTGTGTTTGGTCCCCTTGAGAATGATGGAGACCAAGATGAAGCCGGCTTCATTTTATGATCCCCTCAAGACCAACTGCCTAATTTGATTGACAGTTTTTGAAATTTTTTGCGTCACTCTCGTCACGGTGTCGAGGCGGCTTTTTGGTCGGTTATGGAATGGAGGAGGGGATGGAATTAGAATCCCTATTTTAGGGGGTGAAGCCGCAAGGAGGCAATCTATTTTCGGAGAGCTGGTGAAGATCATGGGAGATACGGGACGCGGGGTCGAACGGTTTTGCAAGCTAATTTTCTGAGAAACTCGAGCACGAGGTTTGGTGTAGAAAATATTTTGACCAGATTTAAATAGACGATAGTTGCCAAAAAAGCTAGATGCGTCAGCGGCTTCTTTAAAATGAGAGATTGAGCTGAACGACGAACTGGGTCTCAGACGCCAAACAAATCTGTAAAAAACCGAAAGTCGGAAAAGACATCGAGAAAAAACAAGGGCGACAGACCTTGACAGAGAGCGAGAGCAAGGAAGGGAGAGAGAGACAGAGAGAGTCAAAGAGAGAGACAGAGAGAGAGGGGGAGAGATAGAGAGAGAGAGAGAGAGAGAGAGAGAGAGCGGGAGAGAGAAAGAGAGAAAGAGAGAGAGCGAAAGAACGTGAAAGAGAGTTATAATTAGTTTGGGATTTCAAAAATCGAGTATTGAATTAATAAATTAAATAAAGATGTGAAAAATGAATCTATAACATCAAGAACATGATCTAAAGCATCACAAATTCCGCAAATGTACGATCGTGCCAGCAAAGAATGGATTCCTCGACTTGATGAATGTTTCTCGAGGGCAAGAATGGCAAAAAGACAGCAGTCGTTAATAAATAAGCATATCATCAAGGAGCGGGGAGGGAGTTGAAGGGATCAGAAAGCTCTCTCCCTCGCTCTCTCTCCTTCTCTCTCTCTCGCTCTCTCGCCCTCTCTTTCTCGCGTTAACTTGCCCTTACGTTTGATTGCAACATTTATCTCCCTAGGCTAAATCAGTCCCTGAACTCCCTCAACTGAAACCAGTGTCGGGGCACTGGTCGGAAAGGACGGATGCAAATTCAGTTACCGACGGAGCCTGCCGCCCTAAAAGAACGAGTTGTCTTCTCAAACTCTGAGGCCATCGCGTCATTAGGCACAAACCGGAACGGAGGCAAGGGGAACACCATGGGAAACGTGGTTCAGGGTGGATCCAATGGAAAATTGTTATTTTTAGCTTTTTCGAAATTAAGCACTAGAAAAGCTTGAAAGAGAGAGAGAGCGAGAGAGAGCGAGAGAGAGCGAGTGCTATGGAGAGAGAAGGAGAGTGTGAGGGAGAGCGGGTGAAAGGGAGAGAGGGGGAGAGACCGCAGAAATTTACCTCAAATCCACACCTTCAGTGCTTAATGTACCCAAGAGGCACTTTCGCCTCGTTTCCGATTTACAATCGACCAAAAGCCACCCCTTTCCACTCACAACTTCACACTTCACACCTCGACCTCTCCCGTCTCCTTCCGAATTTTCCGTAAAAGTTCGTGCTCCGCAAAAACCGCCCATTTCCCGATGCTATTCAAGCAGCATCTGTTTTTGGCATCTCCCCCTGCAGCCCGGAAGCGATGCTCCACGCAGGGCTACACTACCCGAAATTGGGGGTCGGGTCGCTGAAAAAAAGGCGACGCTCCCCAGGCCATAGTGGATTCACGGATGATGATGACACGGGTCCCTGGGCGGCTTTTCAAAATTTTTGGGCTTGGAAGGTTTCTGGGTGGGGTAATTAGGATTGGCGATGGACTCGTCTCTACCCGATGGGTTTTCGGGTTTTGGAGGGTTGATTGGGAGCTGAAGAAATTGAGAGAATGCAGAAATATCAAAGCAAAAAATCGTGCAAAACTTATTAAATTTTTTTGTATGAACATAACGTTTTTTTACTACATTTTAATTTTGGTCAACCGAAAGTGTCTAGTTTTTAAATAAACATAACCTGTCAGCGTATATCAGGCCCGTAAGAGGGGGGGGGGGGAGCCCCCGCCAAAATCGGCCGAAGGCCGAAAAGTTCTTAAGGGGGCACCCTTATGATTTAAATTTTCCAAAAAATTTTTTGCCTGCGGCGCTGTTTTTCGCTATTTTTAACACTAGTTTTAGTGTTATAAACCCTATGTTTTCAAAAATTTTGCCTGCGGCGCTGTAGTTTTAGTCATATTAGTGAAACATTTTTGGGGTCGCCCCCGAAATTTGGGTTTGTTACGGCCCTGGCGTATATGCAAATAGGATGACGATGGGGATGAAGTAAAAAAATAAACTCATGTTTTCAAAAAAACATCATTACGCGATTGATTAAGATATGAAATTCGGCTTTCCTATGGCCCCGAC
The DNA here is from genome assembly GCA_958295435.1 of Mesorhabditis spiculigera. Classification (NCBI taxonomy): domain Eukaryota; kingdom Metazoa; phylum Nematoda; class Chromadorea; order Rhabditida; family Rhabditidae; genus Mesorhabditis; species Mesorhabditis spiculigera. The sequence continues at coordinate 99,910 of CATQJA010000753.1, forward strand.
GCCTTTAAAGTAATAATTTCAATGGTATTGACGCATAAATTGAAAAATTTGAACGAAAAAGGTCAGGTTAGAGAGTGAGAGGGGGTGAGTGAGAAAGAGACGGATAGCGAGGGCGATCTACAACAGCTCAAACTCAGCCTCAGCGCCAAGCAAAAACCTTGTAAGATATGCTATTCCCTGCAAAGCACCGATCGCAAGCTCCCCAGCCCCCGCCAAAATAATAAACGAATCTGAGGCTATGCGGTCTGCTGAGAATGAGCCCGAAAAATGGGTACACATGTTTTTGGGATGGTTGGTAGGGAAGAGCGGATAAGGAGAAGCTGGGGAAAAATTACGGCACATTCCGCTACGCTCCGGTGGGTTGACGATGCGGGTTGGAGGGACAGAGAGAGCGAGAAAGAGAGAGTGAGAGAGAGATTGAGTGAGACGACGAAACAGTAGCGGAGGAAAATACAGCGAGAGAGAAAGGTAGGTGGAGAGGAGAGAGAGAGAGAGAGAGAGAGAGAGGGAGAGAGAGAGAAAGAGAGAGAGAGCCGTAAATACCGAAAAATCCGCACCTTTAAAACACACTCTAGCCCTCGACCACCCACCCATACATCTATTTTTCTGCAAAAGCGTTCAAAAACAAGAATATTCACCGGCTGGTTGGCAACGGGAAGTGAAAGGCTGGAAACGGCAACTTTTTCCGATGTTCCATTACCAAAAAAACGTGTCGAAAACGTCGCACCCCAGCCCGTCGCATGCATATATTTCAATTCCACGTGACAAACTTGGGCCCGTAGAATGGCTGGGTCCAAGGTTTAGCCTGCGAAAAAAATAGTCAGAATCTTTGGGGCTTCAAAAAACTTTGAAAAACCTGGGTAACAACGGAAGAAACAAGAAACAACGCCCCCGGGTGGGGGGAAGAAACGAAAAATGGGCGCTATTTAATAAAACACGAGACCTTTGACCGTCAAGTTGGGGGAGATGCAGAGGGGTAAGAGAGGCCATGCTCCTGCGGAATGTCAAAAGCAGCCCTTTGAAAACCGGGATGAGGACATGATTCGTTCCGGGAAATGGAAGAGAATTTCCGAATGTTTGATTTCGGAACTCGAGGCGCCTAAAAATCACGTAGTTGTCGCAAGGGCGTGGTTGTTAGTGGGAGTATGTAGACGATTAACTGTAAAATAGTCTAGGGCTGGCTAGCAGAAGCTCTTTCAGTATCTTTGGGATACGATTTGGCTTAGGCTTACAATTAGGCTTCCACCTAAATTCAAGGAGCACATAGGCGGCAGACAATCTGCTGAAGAAGCCCCAAATTTCGCTGCGGGCTTTATGTGTTTTGTCGGCGAGTGGCCATTCGAATAAAGCACCGCGATGCTGGAGGGCCCTCAACGAAATTGGGCCAACGACAATAAGGAAGGAAGAAAATAAGGGATGGCAAATGAAATCTGCGCTCAAAAATTTTGGTAAGTCCGAAAAAATGGCGGTTTGAAAATAAGAGTGGTCCTCAAGGGGCTCGAAAATGAATTGAGAGATATTTAACGAGATGCTTAGGGATATTGATCGAATCAATAAAAACTGGGCTCTGTAAAACTAGTAAACCACATTTGCAAAGCTTCCAATATATTTCAGCCTGTTTGCAAGCGAAAATTAAACAACCAGAAATCCCGACAAACAAAAAATTCTTACAAGGCAAAATCCCGATAGCCAGGATCGAGCGACTGTCGGGATTTAGGCTGTCGAGATTGCCGCTGTCGGTATTTCGGTATTCCGGATGTCAACTGTCGGGTTTTAATGCCGGTAACCTGGCTAGTTCCAGTAATCGCGTTAAAAGCGCAATTTTTGAACACTTACTGTTGCGTTCCATGTTGCAACTTCCGGGCAAATAAACCCCCAACAAGATCTGGGCGGCTTAACCCGTCTGGGGGCAGAAGCTAGAGCCCCTCCCCTTCCCCCCGCCGTTCAATTACCCGGATGCTAATTGGGTGGTGTTCCGTTTTGGGGCGCCGAGACGACGAAATGGACATCACTTTGGAAGGCAGGAAAGGGCACCAAATCTGTATCGTAAATTAGGGGTGATAGGTGGTTGGAAAAACCCGAAAATCGCAGCAGATTACGCAAAAATGTGGTTATTTTTGGATGGAAATTGGGTGGGCGGAAATTGTGTGGTGAAAACGTGGGTTTTGTTCTGGTCAACGGCGGAGATCTGGGAATTTCTATTATCTCTCTCACTCACTTTCTCCCTAGCTCTCTCGCTCTGTCTCTCACTCTCTCCCTCGCTCGCTCTCTCTCTCTCTATCTCTATCTCTCTCTCTCTCTCTCTCTCTCTCTCTCTCTCTTTCTCTCTCTATATTTCTCGCGTCAAAATGTCATTAATGCGAAAAAGGAAAGTTTTTAAATTGGAAAAGAGTGAGAGAGAGAAAGAGAGAGAGAGAAAAAGTGCGTGAAAGAGAGCGAGAGGGACATTGTGGTAAATGGATAAAGAAAGATAAAGATATTTATTTCGTAAACGAAACCCAACTCCTTTGCACGTTTGCAGGTAACAACCGCTGACTTCATGCATTTCGCCGGTCCACCCACCCCCGATCGGCCATTCATCATTCATGCCCCCCCATCAAAACCGGCACAAGGACCCCAGTCAACCAGCCAGCAAGAAGTTGGAGTAAAAGTTTTTTTCTGAAGACTCCCCGACCCCTGGCCGAACAAAGCGGCTGTTCCCCCTGGTGAGCAAGAAGTCGAGAGCATACAAGGTCTTTTTGAGACCGACCAATTGGATCCAGGGGGATGGATGGAAACAGCTGGGGGCTTGGACGGCACATGGAACGGATCGAGGAGGTGGAGATTGAGGGGAGAACATGCGATCATTTGTAGGTGCTAACCACAAGGAGAAAGAGAGAGAGAGACAGAGAGTGAGAGAAAGAGAGAGAGAGGGAGATGGAGGGAGAGAGAGCCAGATTGAGAGAGAATGAGAGAGTGGGGGCGAGAGCGAGAGGGAGAGTGAGCGAAAGAGGAAGAGAGAGAGAGAGAGAGAGAGAGAGAGAGAGAGAGAGTGACGGAGGGAGAGCGAGAGAAGCTTCCAAGAGGATCTCGGCTAGTTTGCCCGATTTCGAGAAATAAAAGACATCCTAACGTATGCAAATTTTTTTGCTGAAGAAAATCTTCTTCACAATTTGCGAAACGCAGATACAGGTTATGAGGCTTTAAGGTACATAAAATAGCTAACTACGTGATTTTTTGCTTTGCTTGGCAAAACAGGCGTTATAAGCTAGGTTTACGCTTAGGCTTAGGAGACGAGCTACATAAACTAAACTTGGTTACCCGTCTAAACTCCCTCGATGCTCAAAAGCTCTCCTTGTAAGCAAAAAAAACTAAGGTTGATACGGTAAGTATGATGTATCCAAGGCAGCTAAATAAGTTGATAAAATTTCCGACATCCCAAAAACCCATTTTTTTTGTGTGCCCAGGTCAAACCCCAGGCCCGGAGGCCCCAACGTGAGTGTTGCGAGCATCCCTCCAAAGGGCCCCATGTGTTTGGTGGAACGAGGGGAGGAGGTTGAATGTGGAGACTGAGGTAGTAGTGGTAGCAAAGGGAGGGAAGGGCATCCCTGATGAGCAGCTGAAGCCGCCACTAACAAAAAGTCTCGACCCCTCCTAGCTAGAGCTGGAATAGACGATTCTGACGGAGTGTGTCCCTCTCCCTTTCGGTGTCGTCCCACGGCACGACCATGTTATTAGATAAAGGGATGGGAGGGGATGCGACGCCTCGCTTACGATTTTGGATTTGTCGAATTTCGGCTTGGGATAGCGTGGAACAACAAGGGCAGCAGTGGTCAGTAGTCTGGACACGGGGATACGCGGGTGTTCCTAAGCGAGGAGTGCTTGGGCTTCGTTTTTGAGCTTCATTTCAGGGTTTCGGCTTCGACTAGCTTTTTACAGCTTTGAGCTTTGCTTGGGCTTCAAAATTAGTTTTTTTTTTGAGGTTAGGCGAAGTCCAATTCTAGCTTGGCCGGGGGTTTGAGCTTGGGCTTAGGCCAGGACTTGAGCTTTGGTTTCGGTTTAGGATTCAGGCTTAGTTTTAAACTTCGGCCCAGGTGAAATCTTGGCTTGTTCTTTGGCTTGGGCTTATCATTAAACCGGGCATGGGCTTGGTGTAGGCGCTTAGAATTTTAAGTGAATTTTTGCTTAAGACCAACTTGGGTTCTTAGTTTTGAGGCTCTGCTTCGGGCTTGACTTGGCTTCGGCTTAACTTAAGCCCAGATTTATATTTAGGATTAGACCCAGACTTAGTTTCGGCTTGCCTTTTGGCTTAGCTATAGGCTTAGGCTTGGCTTAGGCTTAGGTATCGGCTTTGGCTTAGGCTTAAGGTTAACCATACCGCGCGGTAAATACAGAATTATACCTTAACCTACCCCGGTACCCCCATAACACCCAAAAGTCCCAATCCACACTAGGATTGTCCAAAGCACTATTGACCGCCCGCCCAGGGGCCCAGATTTTCAATTAAAGGGCGATGCGAGGACGAGCGTTGTGGCGCCCCGGAATTCGGCTGAATCATCGAAAGGGGCGGATTGTTGCCCGGCTGGCAGGAGGACAGCAGCTCACTTTTACGAGTTACCCGAAATTGTCTGGTGGCCTAAGGTCCAAGCCGGTGGCCCTACGCATGCAAATTCATGCAAGAATCGGGGGATCGAGGGTGAATGCATAAAAATCGAACGAGCAGCAGAATGATAAAAGAAAATTCCTGGATTGGAAAAAATAAAATGGTGTGCAAAATTCTGCTCAAGAAAGACTTGGTCCCATCTCAAAGTTCGGACGAAGCTCAAAAACGTCTCGTTGTAAGCAACCGTACGCCGTGACAACAAAATCCATTGTACACCGTCGCGTCCCTTTAATATTACCGAAAACACACTTAGATGCCTATTCTACATAACTTAATTTACTGACTCAATTCGGGTCTCGAAACCCCTACGAAACCGACCAAAAACCCGTGGCGGGAATGTTCTGGTGGTCGGGGGGTTGGTTGCTCTCCGTCGACCCGTCACACGGCGACCCGTCAAGGGGGTCGGATTAAAATTCGACGAGGAGGGCTTCGGGGTTTCGGCTTCACGGATAGCTACCCAACAAAATTGAGGCCAGGGGGTCGTTCATTTTTTGGGACTCATCAGGGTAAGGTCCCTTGCGTAAGGCCAGCTTATTGATATTGATCATACTCATATCGCAAGGAAACCCGATAAAATCACAGTCAATCACAAAAAAATGAAAGTCAATCATGAAAAAGCCAATCCAAAACTCTAAAACTGAAAGCTCCAAGATTTTTATATAGGCTTGATTTAATAATGCCTTATCTATTTCGCATAATTTTGCCCCAAAACTAATGTTTCGAGACGAAGATAAGAGAATTCGTGCTCCCACTCAATTGGCCGTACCCTGCTTTACCCTAACTGAGAAACGCTGGGGACCTAGCCTAAGTTCCAGAAAATTATGGTAAGCCGGTGCCCGCGACGTGTACCTTGGGACAAGAAAACACTTCCACCTCTAGACAACACCTTTGAATTTCTCACGTGAGCCGGAAGTTCCGGCTCGGCAACAGGGTTTGGCTTAAAGAGCGGCTTGGTCGGATCAGAGTAGACAGTCTGATCAATGTTGTTTTAAGAAACTCAGCAGCAAGGTTCCGCCTTGAGAGCCACTAGGTGTCGACAACAGCGATCCGGGCTTAGGCTAGGATTAAGCTTAGGTTGGACTTAGGCTAAGGCTTAGGCTTAGGCTTAGGTTTAGGCTTGGGTTTCGGTTTCTGCTCATGCGTAAAAGCTTAGAAATCAAGTAAAGCTATTCAAAATCGGATAGCGCCTTGAACTTTGAAACACCCAAAACGCAACCCTTCGACCGATCGTCGCTCAAAAATCGCTCACAAAAAGGCCCACAACGCGAGGAGGTGTTAAAGTCCAAAGCCTGTGAGGCACACTTAAAGGTGAGAGATGTCGACGAGTCGAGCCATCATAGCCCATCCACGATCATTGACACGAGACGTGTGATGGAGAAGCCGGGTGGATAGAGGAGAGAGGGGGAGGTCCCTCTCAATAGTCCCACAAAACAGGACATCACATTACACGGGCAAAGGAAAGGCGGGCAGCTCGTTTGAAAATACTTGGCAGATGCGAAGCGTTCCCAGGCCTTGTAAATATAAATCCAGACTCAGGATGCACTTTTTGCGGTGGTGCTAATAATCCAATTACTGTATTGTACTTGGTGGGGTTAAGAATCTTGTTGATGGGTAAGGCTTGATACATAGTAGAATGGCTATCGCTAGAGGAGGGATGGAGAGAGTGTTAGGGAAGCGTGCCCAAGAGAAAGAGAGAGAGGGAGAGAGAAAGGGAAAGCGAGAGCGGGAGAGAGATAGAGAGAGAAAGAGAGAGAGAGAGAGAGAGAGAGAGAGGGAGAGAGAGAGGGAGAGGGGAGAGAGGGGAGAGGGAGCGAGAGAGAGAGAGAGAGAGAGAGAGAGAGAGAGAGAGAAGGAGAGTGAAGTTATCTGCTCGGTCTAAACTAAAAAGCATATAATCAATAAATTGGCCTATTCCCAAAGTGGCCAAGTCGCTAAGAACCAACAGCAAACATCAAAAACCTCGAACCTCAGGCATGTTCTCCGCAGCCGCCACCCAGCCTGCCCATTTCCGCCAATTTTGGAGAGACACAATGGGGCGACACGTTGAGGGCAAGGTAATTTTAAAAGTCAGTTAGTGTCCTTGACGTCTTTAGCGCTAATAAAGCAATTTCGATGTGGGTCCTTTTCTCGTGAAAATTTGCATATTCAGGCCACTCGACAAAGCCGATCTATTAATGCCTGAAAAATGTACATGCATGTATAATTCTGGAACAAGTAGCGAACGAATAAAATCCCTGATTTATCAAAATCTGCAATACAGTAATTTTTGGCAACACGCAAATAGGGGAACCCGTTGGATTGCGGAGAGCAAAAGCAAGTGGCATGGCAATGGGGGCAGGGTAGAGTAATTGAAGCACATCAGATCCCGAGCAGAATATATCACCTGTATTTGACATGGTAAAGCAGAGAAAGCGAGAGAGAGAGAGAGAGAGAGAGAGAGAGAGGAAGAGAGAACAGAGTGGTAAGTTACATAATATTAGGTAATGCATTGTTGCATTAATGGGAGGATGTGGGCAAGCTAGCAGTCATTTTTGGAGAAGCATAACTTTGGCATACCTGGAGACTATATACTAATTCTATAAATTTAATCAATCAGGTGGGCAACAAGTGGGGGTGGAGGCGGATGAATATCAGCTTCCGTCGTCACCACCGAACTCGAAGAGGACAACGAAATGCCGTGTGGATCCAGGGGTACACACTTTAGCGGAGACTCCGGAAGTCGGCTCAGCCGGGTGAACGGCTGGCCGGCCGGACCGTCAGTAACTCGTATCCGAATTCCGGGCAGGTTTGAGCTGAAATGAAACCGTGAGAGAATTCGGAGTCCACTACACTTCGATTACGGTTGCCCCGACTACGCTACACTACGATCGAACGCTCCTTAGCAACATTTTGAGCTTACCTAGTTCCCGCATCACTACCCTCATTCGTCCGCTCCGTCATTGTCGAATACCCAAGATCCGAAACGGTAGGTGGACCCCTGGGTGCAGGTCTTGGAGACGGTGGTCCACCTCCAGATCGCTCGAATGAGGCGAGAATCAGCTTTTCTGAAAAACTGATGCTCAAAGCGATCGGGATCACGCGGTATGACTCAACCTATCGAAGTCAAAGTCTAGTTCACCTCGGCTCAGCCCCTCGTGATCGAAATAGAAATCTTCGTTTGGCTCGAGGGTTCCGAAGCGTCCACAGAATAGGGTGCCGCCCTGGTCGCTGTTACAGATTCGGCGTTCGCGGAGGCGGTTGGACTAAAAAAAAAGAGTGTTAGGTGTGGCTCTGGCGCTATCTCTCTCACGCTCTGTCTCCCTAACTCCTTATCTCTCTGTCTCAGTCTTTGTCACACTTTCTCGCGCTCTCTCTCTCTCTCTTTCTCTCTCTCTCAGAACCCCAAACTCACCCGATTTCTGTAGCAAGTAAAAATAGCGATCGCCAATCCGATGATGACACTTCCCACCAAAGCTCCGATCAACGATACCGGGGTAGATGGCGTGTTCTGTGCGTCGCGTGACGCGTCGAGGCCGTTTGCTGAGAGACAATTATGGGGAAAGCATCCAGTAACTTACTATTTAATACGCTTCGCCCCAGCATTCCTCTATAACATAGTGGGGTTGGTCGGCAAGATGGTTGGATCAAGTCCATTCCTTTGGGTTCTTGTTGGCACCAGGTACATCCTGGGCGCAGGTTGCAGCTTGAGGGGGAGTGGAATTGGGGGCAACTAAAATCGGGTATGATTGCGAGAGAGAGAGAGATAGAGAGAGAGAAAGAGAGAGAAATAGAGCGAGAGAAATAAAGAGAGAGCAAGACAGAGAGAGAGAAAGATAGAGCGAGAGAAATAGCGAGAGAGCAGACAGACAGAGAGAGAGAGAGAGAGAGAGAGAGAGAGAGAGAGAGATGAGAAAACTAGTCTAACCCCAACCTGCTTGGCTGGCACTCCTCCAAGTAGTGCGGGGCCTTGGCGTAATTTGGAGGGTATGGTACTGTATCTGGGGTACAGAGGGTGGTCGTTTTATGAACGTCCTTGGGTCCTAAACGGGACTTGAGGGTTGTAGAAGGAAGGTTTATGGCTTTACAAAAACTAGCTGCAGCTCCCACTCACCAGTATCACACGCCGAAGCCCGGTTGGGACCACATTGACACGGGCACTCGCACTCATTCTCGTCAAAACGAGCACAAAATAGGCACCGGCGATCGGAGACCGAGCAGGGGCAGAAGTGCTGAAAAGGATTGTCGTCATTAAGGTAACAAAATCGTTTGCGTGCGTTGACCAACGCACTTGTCGAGACCTAGTCGAGTCAATTGTCGATTTCCACACATCGAAAGTGCCTTTAACGTTATAATCGTTACCCCAGCTTCTTTCCTCCTCACGCAACTCGTATTGATAAGCGCCAAAAAGACGTTGGTATGTGGAACGAGCACCACCTCGGATTGTACCTGGGGCCGAGAGAGCGGTGGAAGCGAGGAGCACATTTTCTAAGTCCTCGTTTTAACGCTACTTTCAAAGGGTTACCGTATCCACTCGGCTGTACGACGTATTGAAACGGAATCGGTGGTGCGTTTGTCCGCTAGTAGACCGGCACTCCTCCTTCCTGAAGATGTGAGGCGCGGTCAGGAGATGGGAAGTTAGGGTCGGGTCGACGTGGGCGAGATGGTACCTAGAAATTTAGTCTGCGTTTTGAATTCAAAGGGGACCTCAGAGAAAGCGAGAAGTAAAGAGAGTGGGAGAGAGAGAGAGAGCGAGAGAGAGAAAACGAGAGAGAGAGAAAACGAGGGGAAGTATTCGTGAGATGTGAGAGGTGTCTCAAAGAGCTTCTGCTACCTTACCGTTCAACAGCGTCAACCGATAGAGTGTGTAGCAACTCTGTAGGTAGCGCTACAACATTTCCAATGGAGGTCAGAAGAAGACAGCGACGACCCTGGAATCAGAACATTTTTTACGTGCTCGTAAAAGACTGTTTGCATATGATTCGTGAGAACCTAATTTTGAGCTGGATATTAAGCAGCTGAAAGTATACATGGGTCGACGCTTGCATGCGCCGCATAAGCGTGGCTGGCCACGCTCTTTCGGAGCGTGGAGGACCACGCTTATGCGGCGCTTTATGCGTGCTTTTTCACGCGCGCGATTTAACTCCAGATGCAAATCAAAAATTTAAAGGACATATATTTATGATTCCGATTTGCAACAATGAGTTGCCGATACATAACTATCAGGATCATCTTTAAATTTTGATAAATAAACAAGATAGATTGTGATTCAACTTCTAGTTAGTTAAATCCTCGAAAACGGATCGATTTTTGCTTTCATGTCCATTGGAAAACTTTGATTTTGCATTTTTAGAAACTTTGCATAAGCGTTTCCGGAGCGTGGCGGGCTACGCTCATTTCGGCGTGGTTTATTAAGAAGCACGCGCGCCAGCGTGGCTAACCACGCTCCGGAAGAGCGTGTCCGGCCACGCTTATGCGGCGCATGCAAGCGTCGACTCATGTATAGCTGAAAGCCCTTCTAATTTTCTACGACATATAACTAATCCTCACCTCGCTACAAGCCGAAACCGTCCTTTGCACGACGTGCTCCAGAAAGTTGAGCGTCACCTCGACCCCGACCACGAACATGTCCTAAGAAAAGTTCAAGTAGAAGGGTTTAAGAGAGATTGGTATGGAGTGAGAGACAGAAAGTAATAAATAGAGAGCGAGGGAGAGAGAAAGATCTCAAAGTTTCACCTGTTGCCCATACGAAAGTGCCGTCGATAGGACCACGGTATCCCCGAGTAAAGGGTCGGCTATTGGGCCGGTGATTGCCAGTCGTTTTGGGTTCTTTAGGGCTTTTTGGAACCAGAGTTGGCTTCTTGGGTCGAGGGACTCGTCGAGGACGACGGCAGGGTAGGAGACGAGGAGGCCACGGCGGGAGGCGATGAAACGACGGATTACGACTGGATCGTCTGAAAAAATAGGTTTAGCTTACAATTAGGCGTAACCAGCTCCTTGACTTTAACCTCGCTCTAAGACCTACACCCGGCTTCTATCCACAATTTCGCGATGGCACCCATCATCCCAGCTTCTTCCCGGACCCCAGATTTGATAGCCGATGACCGGATGACGCCAATACGGTCGTTAAGATACACCTAAAATCGTGGAAAGTCCAGTTAACTATCTGGCCAACTTACCCAGTAGTTGTTCACCAACTGCTCAGTCGGATCAAGTCGACGGGCCAACGGCTCAAAAGCCGAAGAGGGCAGGAAAAGAGAAGCTTTTGCTTTGACTGATAGCGCCGCGTGAAAAGCGCAATGGTGGTGGAGCTCTCGCTAAGGAAAGGGTTAAAAGTTTAAATTCCAGCAACCTGAAGATCAAATCGATTGTAGACCAAGTGCTCCAGTTTTTCCGTTTGTCGCTCTAGCAGTTCCTGGACGTGAACGTGTGCCGGAAGTTTCCCTTCGATGTACCCGACCGCAAATATTAGGCCGCTTTTGAGCTATAGATTTTTTATATAAATTTTACTAAGGTTTAAGTACCGTTTTCCAAAGATATCGGCGTTTTCCGGACGGTGTAGGCATTGTAAAAACGCCGTGTTTGGCGCGTGGCACCTGAAAATTGAATAGGTTAGGCTTAGGTTAGGCTTAGGCTTAGGCTTAGGCTTAGGCTTAGGCTTAGGCTTAGGCTTAGGCTTAGGTTAGGCATAGGCTTAGGCTTAGGCTTAGGCTTAGGCTTAGGCTTAGGCTTAGGCTTAGGCTTAGGCTTAGGCTTAGGCTTAGGCTTAGGCTTAGGCTTAGGCTTAGGCTTAGGCTTAGGCTTCGCTTAGGCTTAGGCATAGACTTGGGCTTGGGTTTAGGCTAGCTTTAAGCTTAGTCTTCGGCTTCGGCCTGAGCTTCAGTCAGTCCTAGGCTTCGGCTTAGGCTTAGGCGTAGGTTTGGGCAAAAGCTTAAACTTACCGTAAAAGGTAAAGTGCCGTCCGGACTTGTCCATAGGTCCAATTCGTTTAGCTTTAAGGTACCGATTTCCGATTTTCGGCTTGAAGCTACCACTTTTCTAAAAAAAAATTGCTTTAAGCCAGTTTTGTATAGAAATACCCTTCCTCCGTCAGCAAGTATACGTGAAGCGCAGCTGCCGCATTCGCATAAAGCACCAAATTATGGCTGATGGGCTGGTCGAAAAGTATGATGCCGTCAACCACGACTCCTATTAATGCATCAGCCGCCCGTTCGTAGATAGTAATCTAGTGGAACGTAAGGATTTCTATAGATTTTTAGACCTTCTGGCCCTCTATGCTGGATTGCAGAGATTCTTGTAAAATTGGCTCGCTGAAGTCGAGTAGTTTTGCAATGTATTGGAGTGGCCAATCGTTTGGGTTTTTGACGCTGAGCACGGTTAACTAAAATTTTCAGTATTTTCGTCTTTATCTCTCTATCTCTCTGTCTCTTTCTCTGTCTCTCTCTGCCTCTCTTACTCGCTCTCGCTCTCTCTCTTTGACTCTCTCTCACCTCTCCTCTCCCAGAATTCCCTTGCGATCCGTTCAGCCGATTTTGCACCTCCTCCCTCATCGACTGCTTGTACCGCCCGAAATCGAGTTCCGCTACGCTCCGCAAAAATTCCTTTGGCCACAGTAGTTGAGCCCCGTTTTCTAAAAATTACTTTACAGACTGAATTCACCAAATTACCCTCTCCAATGGCAAAAGTATTGACGCGGAATGGGTAGGGGAGGTCAAGGTATCGGACAGCCAACACTTCAAGGGTTTTCATAGCTTCAGACATTTCGGAGAGGATTCCGCGAGAGATGTACTAAAGTTAATAAAGCATTTTTGATCAGAAAAAGGTAGCTTACATGTATAATATGCTTCGTGTTATTATTTGCTTTCCAGACATCTGTGGCCGCTTTCATCAATTCGGGATGAGAGCTGCGGACTTTACCTTCTTCGGGGATTCTAAAAAATGAATTTGTAATTTGTTATATTTCTCTCTCTCTCTCTCTCTCTCTCTCTCTCTCTCGCGCGTCTTCCGATTTTTTTCTCACCTCAAATTCTTCACAATCTCTTGCAAATGAGAAATCGACGAACTGCAATGCGTTTCCAACCCTAGAAAATTCCGTTTTGGCATTATTAAAATTTTTTTAACCATTATTAGAATTTGCAACAATCGAATAACGATCGCCTGCCAGCGCCACGTCCAGCAAGGCCTTAGCAGTCGTCTTGACTTGCTGCAGCTCAGCGTCAGTATGGAGGTCGTCTAAAACAAGCAAATTTTCCATGCCGAATTGTACAGAATAGTCCACAACTACGGTAAGTTGTCGGCCCCTTTAACTTACTCATATCAATTGCAATCACGACATCACGACGAACACCTTGATGTAGCCCGGAAAGGATTTGTCGCCAATGTTGGGCCCTGAGAGATAATTTTAAGCTTTAGGAAGCTTCCGGACAGACTTACCGATCCGTAGATGATCTTCTGGGAGGACATTCTGACAGCTGGTTAGAATTGTAGATGAACAATGATTGAACAGCCGGATTTCGGAGAAGGAGCGTCGTAGCTGGAAAGTTATAATTTCTCTCTCTCTATCTCTCTCTCTCTCTCTCTCGCTCTCTGTGTCTCTCTCTCTATCTCTCTCTCACCCACCATTCCGATCGACCTCAAAATCTGCTTCTCCCTCAACTGTCGGGCAGCAATTCGAAGCAGAAGTCGGGAACAAGAACGAGTTCACCAGCTGTCCGCAGCTATTGTCATCCTTCTTCGACTTGACGGTGACCTTCTTGGCGATGTTGGCTAGCTGTTGTTTCTGGAAAATCAAGATATACAATCAAAATTCTAAGGTCTTACGATATCTAAAAATCTCTCGTCCAATTGTTCGGCCAACTCGTCGAGAAAAGCCTGTGGTTTAAGGTCAACTTTTTGGAAGACCGGGATCGTGATATTGTTCTGAAAATTTATTTAATGCGTAAAAAATTAAGTTTTACTCAATATATTCTTACTTTAATATTTTCTTACTTCGTATAAAATTTTGTTTTTCTGATCTTATTTGATGAATTTTTACAAGTAATTCAACCGTGTATTTTATTAGTATTTTTCTACCCACCTGAGCCCTCGGTATCTGCAATAAATCATTAACCGTCCCGCGCAACGCCCTACTCAACGCATCGGCCGATAAATGAGCCCCAATTGAAAAATAGTCGTCGGCCAAAACATTTTCTAAAAGATTTAGCGCCTCATCATTTTGTAAAAAACTTACCAAATAGCAGTGGCAGCCATAGCAGGGCCCGGATCCACATCTTAAGGAGCAAAGGTATCGAATTAGCTGGGCATTATGAGCCTCGAAAAACCCGGGGCGGGAATGTTTAGGTGGGGGCCGGGGGGTGCTCGTAAAAGTTTATCACGGGGAGGTGCCGAGGGGCCAATAAGAATAATGGTTCCCAAGAGAGCGTCCGATCGCTGTGTCCAGAGGAGTGCCGTGTAGCCTAGGGTCCTGACATCTGGCTGCTTGGGACAGCTGATTGAGAATTGGCGGAGTTTTTGAAGGAAAAAGTGCCTTGCTATGAACGGAATTTTTAAACAAGAGGAAAAATTTTAAAATGGGAAAAATCGAAAGTGGAAAATTCTCAGGTTTAGAAAAACGGAGCCCCATCTGGTAATACGGTATAATACGGTAATCACAAAAACTGAGAGACTTACCGGGGCTAGGAGTTTTGAGCCCCGATAACTTTTCAACCCTCATGTTCTTTTTTGTTCAACCTGGTTAGAAAACTCATGAAATTTAGTATTTATTTTTCTCTTCGTCTCTCTAACTCTCTCACTGTCTCTCTCTGCTTCGCTGTCCTTCTCTCTGTCTCTGTCTCTCTCTCGCTCTCTCTCTCACTTTCACTCTCTCGCTTTTTATCTCTCTTTCTCTCTCTCTCTCTAGGTTCTCAACTAGGTTTTAACGCTTCCTAGTCCCTTTAAAGCTCGTGATCACTTAGATTTGTTTGAGCCTTGGTTCAAGTACCTGACCAATTACCAAGTCATCTGCACCTAGCTTTAACGCCCCTTTAAGTGGCAACTTTGCTGCTTGTAGTTCTATTCTAAGGACCCGATCTAAATGGCACACACATGTTTATCGGTAGCTCGCGTCTTGAGGGGCGATCGCTTTGGCGGCTTCAGTGGAACCACCTGGAAGGGGTCGTGGAATAGAGGGGATGGAGGGATGGAGGGATGGATGGCCCTTCCCAACACCAACATATCGCTAAATAAGCAACCACTCTGATGGGGTGGCTATTAGGGGACTAGAGGGTCGGTTTGTAAGCGGTTAATTTTGCCTCCGAAAGGTCTGCTTCCTAAAGGATCTATGCTAGTTGTCTTGACCTGGCCCTTGATAGTCATTTAATAGTGTGTTTATTTTAAATATCTTGAATCGTCTAACCTTTAACCGGTAATGTATTTAGATTTTAACTATGGATTCATGGGTCTTTCTGCGCCCGCGATACGCAACGCGACGCACGCCCGTCACGCGATTGTGTGCGCGTTGCGTGTCGCGGCCTTGACAGGAACGATAGGGAATCCATCGCTAATTGTCCACCGGTCGCTTCGACGGTCGGTACGTCGATTTCCAGAAGACAACGCGAACGCGGTTTGACGAATTCATGCTCTCGTAACCGATTACGCACCGCGTTGCCGGTACGGTGCGTGTCGCGGCATGACAGAACTACAGATTTTTAGCAGATTGATAATGAAACCTTTCCTATCCCTTTAATGCCCTTTTCGGCTCCATTTCCTACCCTAACCTCTCTCGAAATTGCCATTCCCACTCAAGAGGACAAGATGGGCCCAAAGCCCTATCAGGTGGATTGGCTCATCCACCCCGAAAGGGCCCATGAAAGGGTCCCTGTTCAACTTTTCTGATTGCTTTCGATGGCCCAATGGCTTGCGAGCCCTGGGGCCGGGCCCCTTGAGACCCAGCCTGGGCCCTTCCTATGGGGCCTATAGGGCCAATCCCCTTCTAGCCGCCCGGCGCAGTCCACCTTAATCCCCTCCCCCCTTTCCACCGTTGTGATCTAATATTCCCCCTTTGGCAAATAATTTCCCGGCAGTGGGCATGGATCGACAAGGTGGATATGGCCACCTCTGCATCGAGGTGTTTGGGGGTGTTTTTGAAATTGTTTCGGTTTGAAACCGCAAGTTGAATTACGGTAGCCGGGAATTTTTGCTGTCTCTATATGTCTCTCTCTTCTCTCTCTCTCACTCTCTCTCTCTCTCTCTCTCTTTACCTGTGTCTCTTTTCCTTATCTCGTCATCTCTCGTTCGTCTAAAGTTTTCAAGTTCTTTAGTGTCACAAGTAAATCACCTGGGCCCGAGAGGACCCCCTTAGAGAAAGAGAGAGAGAGAGAGAGAGAGAGAGAGTGAGAGAGTGAGTGAGTGAGAAAGAGAGAGAGAGATAGAGACAGCGAGAAAGAGCTAGAAAGAGTGTGGAGTGCGCGAGAGCGAGCGAGAGCGGACGAGTGAGAGGGGGAGAGAATGAGAGCGAGAGCGAGAGAGAGCAAGAGTTAGAGAGCGAGATACAGGGAGTAGGCAGCTAGGAGGGGGCAATCCCATATGCTAAAAATAGATACCTTACGAGACTTTTAAGCTGCATTGCGTGTTGCGTCACCCCCAAGCTAGAGCGACAAAACCCATAGAAACCTTGTCGGCCCCTTTAATCCTGATTCCCTGATGTTTGTCCACCCCATTTGCAATCTCTCTCATTCTATGTGGGTGTGGATATCCGTGGTCTCATTAGCCAGCAGCTCAGTGACTACAGGGCCCTGGGCCCCAACGGATTGCCGTGGTAACCGCCTCTCTTACCTCAAATCCACTCTCACCCGACCTATCCATCCGGCCTGTGGGTGGCGGGAAAGAGGGGATAAGCCTGACTGCCCGAACGGCTGATCTCGCCCCTCAACAAGACATATATTTCGGCGGCTAAAAGCCTCTGGATTCTTTATATTTCCAGGAGGGGTTGGGTACGGTAGTCTGGGCCAAGCTTTAGGTCGATACGGTAGTCAGTGAATTCATTGTAATATTAGTTCTTTAAGGTAAAAAAATTTCCACTAAAACTAAAAAAATTCACCCACTAAAAATTCCCTTCCCACCTCTAACAGTTCAGTACCGGATTTCTAAGCTTACAATTATTCCTGATCTAATTGTTTTGAAGTTTTGATGAATTCCTCGCCTCACGACAGACCTTTAAAGCTGTCTCCCTCACATTTTCTCTCTCTCTCTCTCTCTCTCTCTCTCTCTCTCTGTCTCTCTCGGTTTCTTTAACATCTAGTTTTTTTCTCGATCACACAACTTCATGATTTTTTGTTTTATCGCGGGATATTGTCTCTGTCTAACAAAAAAAAAAACGAAAATACCGACAAAGAAAATCCAAGGCAGGACTTTCGCAGGTCGGTATTTCCGCTCTACTATTCGTAATTAGTATCACATGTAGTCTCGACAACTCGCAACTTCCACTCGGCTTTTTGCCAACAGCCTAGCGCACTGGAACGCGTTATCAGCCGATGGCTACGGGAGGAACGACTGTAAACGTCGCTTTTTTCGTCCGTTGAAATGTTTATGTTCGTTGGAGGGGGGGGGGAGGGGGGTGGAGACCGGGGGCATGTCTAGTCTCTCTTTTTCCAGCCCCATTTCCGAGAACCATGTTCCTTTTTTGCACTCATCCTATCTTTATTTGACCCCATCCGGCTGTATTGAGTGATTTTTTTTGTTGGCTTTTTGTTGTGAAATCGTGCTTTTGCTCTTTATTATGATACACTCCAATTTTGCAGTTAATGGCCGCTTAAAGGAACGGACAAAGCTTTTTCTGAATTTTGCTAGCTATGGTCCGGTAGATTTCCTTATTGTTTGATTTTTCATTCCGTACACGCCACTTGCAACGGCAAAATGTATAACCTTGCCTTGCCCGGACCTTAAAAGTCGATTTTACAAGTCAAGAAAAAATGAAATGTACAGATCGGCATTTTTTGGCTAAGATGACCAACAGAACCAAGACCAGTTACAGCCAGCATGCCGAAATTTCTTAATATAGATGTAATACAACTTAATACTGGTGTTTTAGACTGCCGATAAATAAGTATTTGCTTCGTAATATCGAATTAAATTAATGTTGAAATGCGATAATGCCGACACTTTAGAATTCTGAATGCCCTGGATTCATAGAAAATGTGGAATGAATGAATGAATGGAAGCGTGATGCTGTCAAGATGCCATAATACCGAAATCTTAAAATGCCGATATGTCAAAAACCCGTAGCATTAATGTCGAAACATCAGAGCGCCCAGAAACGATAATGACGAATTGCTAGAATGCCGAAACCCCTTTAAACCCAAAACTTTAGGGGCCTTTGGCTTTATGACCGTTGCCGAACAACAAGGTTCAATTTCATTAAAATCGCTCTACATCCATCGATCCATTAATTAGCACAACCAATTTGTCGATCGTTTTTGTGTTGCCCGGTGTCGCATTAGTGAGGGGAAGAAGAAGAGGAGAAGGAGGACGAGATGGCGATTGAGAAGAGACTACGCAGATCGAGAGACTGGGAATGCACATGGCAAAGCAAAACCCACCCGTTGAGGGGGGTCTGTCGATTCGCATCACTCACCACCGCTTCTTCGTCGAGAACGACGGAAATTGAGCTGAGGAGCCTCTTTTACCACCATCAACCCGGCCAGAAATACCACCCATTACCCTAGACACCCATCTCGGAAATATACCCTGAAATGAGGTGGCCGATTCATCAAGCCGAGGTTATGGTCAAAATTTTATGCATTTTTCCGTCGAAATCCTATTTCCGGTCGTGGGTTTAGCATTGGAGGGCCATTTTGGATAAACGTTTCGATCACTTGATTTTTACTGGTGATGCGAATTTGCTCGTTGCTTCATCTCAAATTTGGATATATCCCCCTCAGGATCATGCTTCATCACTGCCTCTTGCTCTCCCGCTCTCTTTCTCTCTCTCTCTCTCTCTCTCTCTCTCTCTCTCTCTCTCTCTCTCTCTCTCTCTCTCTCTCTCTAGCTCTCTCGCTCTCTCTCGCTTTCCCTACCTCTATCTCGCTCTTGCTTTCTCTCACGCTTTCTCGCAATCTCTCTCGCTGTCTCTTTCCATCACATCCTCTCTCACTCTTTCTCCATCGCTCTCCCTCTCTCTACTCATCACTCTCACTATCTCTCTCTCGCTCCCTCTCTATCTCTCTCTCTCCCTCTCCCTCTCGTTCGGTTCTTACATTTGCCATTTGTTCCGTTAATCCAATCCCAATTTCAGAATAGCATCCACACTGGCAGGTCTGTGTCCGGGGGCGTTGGAGGCGGCGTCGGTGTCGCTGATGGCGGCGGCCCTTCAGCCTGCCCTCCATTTCCAACCGTTTCTCCACCATCCACAGGCCACCGTGCAACTTCCGAGGCCAAACCAGCAGCGGTTAAAGGTACGCTCGTCGAAGTTATATACTAGAAATTTTGTTTGTTTGTCCAAAATCTAGCTGTATTTTGATCCAAGCATATTTTTAATTCTACCCCCGCGCAAAACAATAACATCATCCACTCGATTTGTAGCCTGTTTTCTCAAATTTGAAGCTATACCGCTATTACGATAATTTTTTGCAGAATAATTTCTTACGAATTTGCTATTATTTTCTACAAACTACCAGATTGTCGATTATTATCGGCGGCGTTATCCAATAAAAACTCTATCGCAATCCTGGCAAACGATTTGCCGCCCGTGCCGCGCAATTCTCGCCCCGACCCATTGGGCGCGGAAAACGGGAGGTCCCTATAATATTGGAAATGATTTGAATAGGCTAGACGGTCCGGGGGAGTGCTCGGGTGATGGTGGACATGGCTTCCTATTTTCCGTGAAATACATAGAAGCCGCAGATAGGTCATTTCGATCCTCATATCGATCCATTCTTCTTGATTTATAGAATCAATTATAGAATTATAGAAATTAATTTTTGTATCGTATCGCTCTGTCAAAACAGCGCTAAGGATTATTGCTAGCAGGCTCCCTTTAAAAATGTCATTTAATGAAAACTTTATGGATTTTTTTGTCAAAACTCCAAACGCTCTCTCTTTCCCTCTCTCTTTCTCTCTCTCTCTCACGAGCTTTCTCTAGTCTCTCTCTCTCTCTTTCTCTCTCTTTCTCTCTCTCTCTTTCTCTCACGCGCTTTCTCTAGTTTTTCTCTCTATAGCTAGCTCTTAGCCTGTTTCTCGCTATCTTTCACTTTCTCTATGCGTCTCTTTCCCTCTCTCGCTGTCTCTCTGGCTCCCCAATCTTTCCCCAGACTAGCAATAATTTTATCAATTATTAATGTCCTCCATTACCAAAATTCAATTCCCTATGCATAGCTATAAAAGGTGACATTCTGTCCGTGTGAAATGCCCTTGTTTTGATTTGCCTGTGTTGCCGTTGGGGGCCAGTTAGTTTTGTGTTGCCAGATGACTAACTGCTCTACAAGGCAAAAAAGGCGAGCGGGACCAGAAATGGGGGGTCGTTGCCTGCCACCGGGGCCTGATTACGATTTCCTGCCCCCGGCGCGACGGGACGAATTTAGCAGTTTTGAGATGGGGCTTCTAATCCGGGGGTAGACGCAAATCCGGTGGCTCAGCATTTGTAGCCGCTGGCACTTTGGATCGGTGTATGGATATTAGTAATTTTCTGAAGTTTATACGATTTTCTTTGATTCATTTGAGGTGGGGTAACCTATGGGCCTCGGGTTTTTTAGATATCGAGCCTAGCCTTAGGCTTAGGCTTAGGCTTAAATTAGGCTTGAACTGCCGCCAGGCTTAGGTTAGGCCTGGCTTAGGCTTAGGCTTAGGCTTAGGCTTAGGCTTAGGCTTAGGCTTAGGCTTAGGCTTAGGCTTAGGCTTAGGCTTAGGCTTAGGCTTAGGCTTAGGCTTAGGCTTAGGCTTAGGCTTAGGCTTAGGCTTAGGCCTAGGCTTAGGCTTAGGCTTAGGCTTAGTTTAGGCTTTGCTTCGGCTTGGCTTAGGGCAAGCCTAAGTTTGGCTTAGATTTGTGTTTAGTTTAGGCTTAGGTCTGGGTTTAACTTTGGCTTAGCTTAGGCATAAACTAGGCTTAGCTTAGGCCTAGGCTTAGGCTTACGTTTAGTTATGGTTTCTGTACCACTACCCTACACTCCACAGTGCAAATTCGGGAAATGGCGTGTGAAAAGGCGCCGAGCGCGGGTGGTGGCCCCCCTATTTGATCAATACCGGTGGCCGGTCCAGGATTCTTGCCCCCTTTTTGGCAGAGTGCACCATTCCCGGGGTCCCAGTTGTCGGGCGGAAACTCGTCATTTGGTTTTTCTTTGTACTCTCCTGAATTATTATGTTCCGTAAATAAGAATGGCATAACAACCGGGGAGTCAGTGTCCAGTCGCTAAAAAAATTAATGTTTTTCATCGTCTTACTTCAATTTTTTTCGCCTTTTTGAACCCTCATCGCCCTAGTAGTTTCAGCTTGGCGATAGTACGCTGGAAGAATGAAAAGAGCAAGACTGAGACGGAGAGAGAGAGAGAGAGAGAGAGAGAGAGGGGAGAGAGAGAGAGAGCGAGCGAGACAGAGAGAAAGTGATAGAGGGGGGAGAGAGTGAGAGAGAAAAAGAAAGAGAGAGAGAGCGAAAGAGAGAGAGATGTAGAGAGAGAGAGAAAGCGAGAGAGATAGAGAGAGAGAGAGAGAGAGAGAGAGAGAGAGAGCGAGAGCATGAGAGAACCAGATCATTTGACAATTCTATGTAGGCTCTGAGGCATTAAAGGGGCATACAAACCACCGCTACCATTTTGGATTTTCCACCTCAAATTTCCTTTGATTTTTCGGTATATCCGTCTTTCTGTCTGCCCATTCGTCTGTCTGTCCATTTCAACCCCTTCAACCCTCCCTCCGCCTTCCATTCCCTTCTATTCGGTGCCCTTCTCCACCCCCTTCCGTCGTCCCCGTGAAGATTGTTTCACTGTCCAAACAGTGGTCGAGAGGGCGAGAAGTCCTTCGTTTCCATCCCCCTCCTCCCCTCCCAAATGCCCCCTTCTTCGCCTCTGCGCACACACTGACTGAATTCCCACCACTTTTTATCGACACCATCCCTTCCGACCCGCTACCGTCTCCGTCCCGCGGTTGCGCATCTCAATTTTTGGTGCTGATCGCGGACGTCTCACGGCGTGTACTTTGAAATTTAGGACTTTTTGTTGATTTTTTTACCTTAAGGGGCCTGGGTACCAAAAGCGCTGGATGGAAAGATTCGGCCCGAATCAGATAATTCAGACGTAGCGTGGCTCCAAACAGCCGTCTACTTGACTTCCCGGTCCCTTTAAAGCCACGATTGAGAAACACGTAATTAAACAGCCTTAAAATTCGTTCGAAAACATTTCTAAGTCTGGATCTTTTCTAAATTTTGGTATAGCCATCCTTAATAAAATCTTGGATACCTAGCGTTACGATGCCTTTTGCCACTAAATTGCTTTAATTCATGATAAATTTTCGCCACCACTCGAAAAATATGGTTTTACGGATGTTGAATAACTCGCTAACTGCTGAACCGTTAGAGCTAATTTTTAAAGGGACGTGCAAGTCGAAACTATGGCTTTTTGTGCCTATATGAATACTCCGTAAATTCGGGAGCAGCCGTGATAGTCGGTTTTTCCGATGTTTACAGGATTTCGTTCGATATCATTCAACGCTCGTCATTGCTTAAAAACTCATAACGCAATTTTTGTAGTTTTTGGAAGGTAAAAATGCTTCGATAATTTTCAATGTTTTATAACAAATTTCTGACGTCTGACTCCATCCGTATTTCTCAAACTTTTTCTGCCGCTCTCCCGCTTCTATTCTCTTCTCTCCACAAAATTCGCATTTTCAAGGTCCAGAAAAGCTCTACCTCCCTTCTATGCTAAACTAGAGCTAAGCGCGTATGTCCAGCGTCAAATCCAGCGAAAACGGCAGGAGTAGCCGTTCGGAAATATGGCAAAGGTGAGTAAGCTCCAGAGGGATACTATTGACTTCCTCCCAAAGCCCGTCTACCCCCGAAAATCGGCTAATTACTGCCGGAACATGAGCCCCGGGTGGGCAAGGCTTTACCTCGGCAAATGAGAACGGGGGAGAAAGAGAGGGGAAGTAGGAGGTATCAACGGGATGGATCTCAGCCGGAATCTGAGCGCTTCCCGCCCTTTCCCGCCCCTTTAATTGCACCGGGGTCTAGAGCTAGGGGCCTTAGGGGGCGCATCCTTCGATCCTGGGCCGCCAGGACCTGGATACGCACCTTATACTAGGTATTTTGACTTGATATTCTGTCCCCAAAGCTCTTGAAAAATTTGAATCAGGATAAAGACCCTTAAAATATTCTGAATACCTCAATTCTCGCGCGTTACATCTCATTTTCTTGTTTATGACCTGGTATTTTGGAAAAATCAGGTGAAACTTTGAAGCCTGTCACTGTTAGGGTATATAATATCTCAAAAATTTTAATTTTTCATTGTCAGGCTTCTTGAGCGTGTTCTACCTCTCTCTCGCTCTCTCTCTCTCTCTCTCTCTCTCTCGCTCGCTCTCTCTCTCACTCTCTTTCGCTCTCCCCTCCCTTCCTCTTTCCCTCCCCATATCTTTCTCATAGGAAGTCCGTACAGCATATCTACCCATTTGAACCCCCTGAAATTGTTCAAAAACCCAAAAAGTATGCCTAGCCTCCCCGAACCTTGGAACACCCGTTCGCCCGCGCTCCCCAAAATGGTTATTTCGGGGGTGGTTGGCGTCGAAAATCCTCAGTTGAGCGTTGCAAAGGGACACAAATCTGGAGTGTCTGTCGGCCACCGACAAACAAACAGACACCCACCACACCGTGTGGGGTTTTTGCATCCTTGGCGCTAGAGGGGGGAGAATCGGAAGCCCCCCCCCCGGCTGCTGTGGAAAAGCTTCTACGGGGGGTGAAACGACGGTTTCACACGCGATCCCCTTCGTTCCCAGGCCCCAGGCCGCGGAGGAGGCTTTTGACATGTGTTCCCAAAGGATTTTAACGCTAATTTCGGGATTTTGTAGATTTAGACATAGCCTTAGGCGTAAACCCTAGCTTAGACTGAAGCTAGGACTTGCTTTAGCTTGGCCTAAGGCTTAGGTTTTAGCTTAGCTTGGCCTTAAGCTCAGGCCTGGTTTAGGCGTCTATCCCAGACTTCGGCTTAAGCTCAGGCTTACAGAGACATACTTAGTTTGACTTAACTTAAGATGGAGGCTTGGGTTGACGTGAGCTTAACTCTGGTCGCTTACATTCAGTCTTTTGTGAGAGACTCAGAGCTCTGCTTGCATGCTGTCCCGCCCCTTTAAACGGCTTGTGAAGTGCAAAGATCGACCCATGCAGCCACTAGGTCTCCACAAATCGGCCCCTTCTCACAAAAGAACGCATCAGCCTGAATCGGAATGGGCCCAGACCAAAATCTGCCTCAAGCAGCATCCTTTAGCTCTTTGTTAGTTGGATTGTCGCGAGTGCTCATTCAAATTTTCTGGTATTTTTCTTTTTTGTAAAATTCGGCCGCCCAAAAACTTGCTCCCGCTAAGCATAAAGTCATCAAAAATTATTTCTAACATTTCTTTACTCCATACCCCCCACCCCCAGTTGTAGGTCTGGGTAGGGCCCAATAGCAAGATAGTCGTAGCGTACCCCGACAAGGAAAACACGGCAATAATCCGACCGTAACTCGACAGGAGGGGGGACAATAACTTTTTGTGGCCATCTACCAGGGAAGGGACATTAATTTTGGCACGTACACCTTTATTGGACCATGGATAACTAATCAACATGTGCCAAAAAGTTTGAATGGCGCGCTAAAAATAGTAGTAGCACGGCATTCCGGCCAATTACCTTGTTTAACCCTTTGAAAGCGTAAAAAAGACATGAAAACCTCCTCCCTCCCCCCCTTGTTAGATCACAGCCGTTACCAGCTACGCTAAATATTGCATGAGTACCCTCAGGTATCGGCTTAGGCTTAGGCTTCTCTTAGGCTTAAGCTTTTGGTTTCGCTTAGGCTTAGGCTTAGGCTGAGGCTTAGGCTTAGGCCTAGCCTTAGCCTTAGGCTTCAGTTATGCTTAGGCTTAGGCTTACCCTTAGGCCTAGGCTTACCTTCAGCTTAGCTTAGACTAAGCTTAGGCTTCGCTTAGGCTTCGCTTAGGCTTAACTTAGGCTTAGGCTTATGTATTGGCTTTGGCTTTGGCTTAGCTTTAGGCTCAGGCTTCGACTGGGATCTGCTTAGCCTAAGCCGAACACCAACCGTTATTCCTCCCACTCCCGCCCCGAGGACCTCGAGCTATAACGGGGGCCATTAGAAGCCGTTTTTCAGGGGCAGTTTCACGTGGCGGGGGGCGCGCGACCGGGAGGAAATGGGCCACCCCGGAGGGAGCATGGAGCAGGGAGCAGGGAGCATGGCCAAGAAAAGAGGGGGCCCTCAACTTAATCAAGCTAATTCGTGGGCCCTCTAAGGGTCTCACCACACCGCCCGCGGCAACGGCCAGAGGGGGGAAGAAGCATTCCCCTCGTTTCATCGCTCAGCCCATGGAAATTGTTGTCAAGAACCGATATAATGGGGAAATTTGAGCTATATTGAATTAATTAATTAATTGCAGAGAGCTATAATCCCTAATTTAAACATATCTATACATTTATTTGATTTATATTAATTTAGTATTTTATTTTAAAAATATGTTTCAATGCTATTAGGATCTATTTAACATATATTTGTGGCATTGAAAAATTTCTGAATGTAATTTAACAAAATCGACGCCGCAATCCTAGAATCTAAAACTTCGGTTTCAAAGTGAATTTTTACGATTTTTTTAGCATATTCGATTTATATAAAAATACTGTAAATAAATTTTTTGCTTTTGCAAATTTATCAAAAAATTCCAGTAACCTAAGAATTTGCAAATTAAATTAAGCGAGCTACTCCATATTGAGCTGTAGTAGAAAATCAAAAAAAGAAAACAAACTTTAATTCGAAAAACTTCAAGCCGGCCCTGTAGCCATGGAAATTTTTTTCGCGGCACCGGGATTCACTTTTTTAATGTGTGTGGCAACCGGGGGCGGCAAACTAAAGCCGCCTACCGGATTTTAGGGCAATAAAACTATTTTTTTTTATTCTAAACGCCCAAAAACATCATTTTCCAGCGCGGACCCGAGCTGCTCTCGCCGAATGCCTCCTCGCTGTTCAGCCCAGTTATGACCATTGAGCAGGAGGCCAAGAAGGTATGGTATTTTCGGGATTTTGAGAAGTTTTCGATTTTTTTTGCTTATGGGGTAAACCAGCTTGATGGCGTTGATCACCGTCTGGCTTTGAAAACGGGAAAAATAGACTTTTGCATTGCTGAAAGATGGATGCAAAAATGCACCTGGCGCCAAGCCTGCAGCTGCATGAGGTTTTGGAGCCTGGCCAGACGACTCTTTTACAATTTTTGGCAGTTTTTCAAGTCTTGAAATTCATCTAATTCAGTAGTAGAATTTAATAACTACATTTTTACATTTATTTATTGTTTATATATAAAATTACTTATAAAAGTTAACGTTTTTTGATGGTCTAGATATGTTAAATTTTTTGGTATAATTTGATTCTTTTAATGCTGAATTTTTTATCGGTAATTTCTTTCTAAAATTTAAATTAAAAAAATTATTATCTAGCAAATTTATAAAAACCTAGTATCGACCTAAAATATAAATATAAATTTTTATAGTTCTATCTTGATTTATCTATATAAAGTTAATTCAACAGCACCAAATTAGAAATATGTAAAATATACACCTTAAAAGCTTAATTTTAACTTCTTTACGATATTGTTAAAATTAAATTATTCAGGCTCCAGCCCTTTATACAATATTGTTTTTAATGCACAAACTAAAAACACAGCCTTTTAAAGTACGACCCTCCTCTCCACCCATACCCCGTATGCAAATTACCCGGGCATGCGCCGGTAGTCAGGCCAAAAATCGTGGCTCCTCCCAAACCACCGCTCGATACTCGATTCCTGGGCCCCGAAATATTCCACTCGACTCCTTTCCGCCCCTAACTGTCCCTACTTAATTATGGTCGACACGTAGAAAAGGAACGTTTCACCCGGTCCCTCCTCATTTTCGTACAGTTTCCTGAATTTCTAAATTTCCTCTGCCGGCTGTTCGACCTATCGCTATGTATTCCCCTTATTCTTATGACGAAAGAGCTTATGAAAAGGAGTTTGAGAAGATTTTCGAGAAAGGGCCGCAAAAGGTGTGTGGAAAAACTTGATAGGATTGGACTAAAAATTACCTCTAAATTACAAAAAAAAACCCTATGATAATCGTTGGAAGAAAATACGTTTAAATTTTGATCAAGCAAGCATAACTTTCTTTGAAAAATTTAGCTAATTAACTTATTGGAGTTTGTAGTCCGTAATTTGTAGCCTGTAGCCCGGGGCTGCGTTAACTTTTTGAATTTCCGGAAGTCAATCTTCCAGCCAAAAAAAAGTTGATTTTTGAAACTGAAGCCTAAACCTACACCTAAGCCTAAGCCTAAACTTAAGCCTTATCCTAAACTTAAGCTTAAGCCTAAGCCTAAGCCTAAGCCTAAGCCTAAGCCTAAATCCTAACCTAAGCCAAACCTACCTCTTTCTAGGCAAAGCTCGACTCTGGCGCCGCGGCCGCAACGGCGCTTTACAGCCAGCTGATCCCCACGATGAACCATGGGCTGACGGCTGGGCAATTCTTGGCTGGAAATCCGATTAGTCAGGTAGATAAACTGGCAATGTACCGACGACTTCAAGCCGTTTAACGAGGCTTCCTTGAATATACTTTCTCTCTAGATGGCCCTGCCGACTGCCTCATCAACATTGGCACCATTTTCGACGAGTACACCTACGAACGGGACTCAAGCGGCTGCTACCTCGCAGCAACGCTCAAATGAGAATAATCCGAATATAAAGCCGAGTCGGGTAAGTAGCTTTCGAGGGTGAGAGCGAGAGCGAGAGAGACAGATAGAGAGTGAGATAGAGAGAGAGAAAGAGAGAGATAGTGAGAGATAGAGAGAAAGCGAGAGAGAGAAAGAGAGAGTGAGAGAGATGCATTCAGGTAGTCCACCTCCGCAACATCCCCTCCGACATGGTCGACGTGGAGCTGCTCCAATTCTGCATGAACTACGGGAAAATCAACAATTACATGGTGCTAAAGGGGAAGAATCAGGTAGAAGAACAAGCCAAGTCCAAGACCATGTCAAAATTCAGGCGTTCGTCGAGTTTGAGGACCAGATGAGCTCCTCCTTGATGTGCGAGACGTTGTCGGCGGTGCCGGTTCAGGTTTGTGCTCCGAAAGTATCCTAGTAATGATGATAGATAATCAAAAAACCTGATTCGAAGAAGTTCGATTGTTTTCTAGATCCGCGGCCGTACGATGTTTGCGCAGTACAGTACCCATCAGGCCTTAAAGGTTGACAATACGCCGAGGAAGCGCACGGAGACGTCGAGCAACGGAGATGATGTGAGTTGACTAGGGGCTTAGACTACAGACAACAGAAGTTTATTTGTTTTTGTAAATTGCCAGAACCATGCCTAAAAAATGATTTCAAGAGTTTGGTACGTACAAAAATACTAATTATCGGCCGGTTCGCTTTAAAATCAAAGCCAATGGTTTCGCGCCGAAATATCGATAACATCTAACTTTCTGGCGCGACTTATAGGCCACCGAAAGTACACAAGCTCCTTTGAGCTTGAGGATATCTCTTGCTCTCTCTCATTCTCGTGCTCTCCTTTACGCTGACTCTCTCACTACCTTTCTTTCTCTGCATGTCTTGCTCTCTCGCTCTCTCTCGCTCTCTTTCTCTCGCTCGCTCTCTCTCTCGCTCTATCCCAGGATAAAGCCGACTTAACATCATTAGCCAAAAAGAATACTTTCTATTTTCGGAGTGGCAAAGCCAGAGGAAGAGTGGCAGAGGAAGAGATAGGGCGAAAGTGGGGAGTGAGAAAATGAGAGAGAGTGATACAGAGACAAGTTCAAGTCAAACCATGATTTACCTAATATCCTCCAAACTTGTCGTACGACCCCTCTAAAACCGTTGTGATTGGAGCACCGCCATGCTCTCCCTCTCGCTCTCTCTCGCGTCTGGTAATCCTCATCTGTCCAAATACGACCCGCCAGGACCCCGGCCATCCGAATGGATATATTCGTTTTGGGCGCGCCGAATTGGCATTGATGGCCGTTTCTCTCTCCCACTCTCGCTCTCTCTCTCTCTCTCTCTCTCTCTCTCGCCTCCTATTTGTCTTTGGCCATTCCCATTCGGCCATCCGACTAATTACAATCGTCCCATTTTTCGAGCGCGGTCCCCTCTTTTGGATGGCCATCTCCAACATCACCCTTAGGACGTGTGTACACCGTTTTTCATCGTCAAGTTTTTTCGAGACAGCTTTATGGTAGAAAAATGTGGGCCTCGTCATGTTGGCTACGCTGATCTACTAAATTCCTTTTAGTTCAAGAGCTATAGAAGAGTGAGCGGGGTCGAGAGAGAGCAAGAGAGCGAGAGAGACAGAGACAGAGAGAGCGAGTGAAAGAAAGAGAGCGAGAAAGAGCGAGAGAGAGAGTGAGAGAGTGAGAGAGAGAAGGCCAGAGAGAGCTAGAGAGAAGAGATCAAGCGAGAATGAGTGAGAGAGCGAGACTGAGAGGAAAACAGAATGATAGAAGAACAAGAGCTAAAAAGAGCATGACAATGCAACCACTGAGCAAGAGCACAAGCCTGCTAAATCGCGACCTTTACGAGCTACGATATTTCCTTCACATTTTTTCACCAGATGTTCCAAACCCCATCTGGTCGATGTGTAAGAAACCATCCCCGAATCCAAATCCCAGACCAGCCCGTGCTCCAAATTCAGAATCCACCACCCACCCGAGGGGGACCCTTCTGGTGTAATTCCGCATAATTGCTCGTCCCAGTCAGTAGTATCAGCACGGAATTCTCGGAGCCATCCACCCTCCCCTTTCCATTCCATTCCATTCCCCCCTCTGGTGTCCCATATGCGCTTAATTACACGCGGGACGCATCACAAACACATGGGGCACCCCTCGAAGGCCTCTACACCCCCCACCCCCAACCCCTCACCTCGGCTTCTTCTTCTGGCCGCCTTTTTCGCCATCCACCCCCCCATCCAGCGCCCTGCTCCGAATCCATTTCATCCATTTCACCCTGCTCTGGCTAGCCACCGGGGGCTGATGTCCATTTTTGTCCTCTTGACACCTTGGAACAATATGAGCAAAATCAAAAAAAATTAAATATTCCGGCTTTCGATATTTTTCAGCCAGGTTGCTTTTGACACCTCGGAGGATTGACCAGCCCCATAAAGCCTAAATCCTAACTTTTTTGCCAACTTTTGAGTTTTTAAAAGAACCTAGGAGGCATATTTATATAGCATACCGGTCTATACCCCAAGGTTCAACCAATTTTCCCAAGTTTTAAGAGCGATTCTAAAACGTTGTAAATTCGAGCAGCAAACTTAAAATCTAACTAGCGAATTTACAGGCGAAAGCGCGTCATTTTAAAGTTTTTGCCGCCTTTACCGGACCCTTATAGGGATTGTGAAGTCGTAGTTTTGCGCGTTAAGCTCTTGAAGTCTAGACATGGAGCCAGTTTGATTACCCCACCGTATTCAATCTCATTCTTTGGAAATGTTTTAGAATATGAGCTCTTTCCATTCCCTTTAGGCATATTCCCCCTTATCAATCTCGTCATCCAAACCGTCGCCAAATTTTCTGGTGACCATTCCTAGGTACAGTCCCCCCCCCCCCTGGTCAACCAAGTCAGACCCTTCAGCTAATCCCATTAGAGTGCCCTAGTGTCCCCTGGTCAGTCAGTCCAGGGGCTGGGTGTGGCTTGCTTGCCAGGAGACCAACTTGGTATACCCGATCCCCCCTTCACATCAAAACACCTCATTATGGCTCGTTATATGCTTTAGGTGGTGAGGGAGGAGATTGCTAATCTATGACCGAAAAGTTCGAAAGGACCCACTTGATTGAGGATATTTTGACCCGATATCGGTCATGACCTTTCGCGTTATGCGTTTTTTTTTTGACAGTCGAACAGGTTCTTATTCTCTCAATATTATTTTTCAACCGTATAATGGCAGTGGGCCGCCATCAAGGCACGAATTAGGGTGCTTTTCTTGTATCCATTTAAATCGCCTGAAATTCGCATACGAAAGGTTGGCTAGGGCTTCTAGGTGCTTGGGCGTTTTTCGGCGTTACATAGCTCATTCGGTAAAGCTCAAATCTCTCAACAATTTCCGCTTTTCCAAAATTTCTGAACGGGCACGGTCTGCAGGAAAATTTGCTCTCGGAGGGGTGTTTTTCCGCATTTTGGACCGGCGCCTATCAAATACTTTTTTTTAAAGACTAGGATTTGTTTAGCATTTTACGCTCGATCGAATGAGATATGTCACTCGGCAAAAACACCGAAAGGGCCTCCAAAAGAGTAAGAAACTCCGGAAAATCAGATAGCCTGCGTATTTCCGGCCTCTCTCCCTTTAAAAAATCATAAAATCATATACAAAAATCCAGCCTTCGGTTAGGCCCTCGGCGGACCTTCACCTATCATTAATGCGTGGATTTACACCCTCTCATGCCCGAACCAATCCCTTTAATCCTCCTCAAACCCGCATCTCAGATTCCTCCAGCAGAAGCGTATCTGTGCGGCGCGTAAGTAAGTATTATGTGTGGAGGGGGATGGCCACCCAGTGGATGGTGACAGCATCCATATTCATAATTGAGTCCATCTCTCTCTTTCTCTCCACTCCACTCCTCTTCACATCTCCCTCCCCACCCATATATTGAGGAAAACTTAATTGGACGTGAGCTGTGCCCCCCCCCCCGCGGGTCGCTTTCACGAATATAGCCCGGGTGGCCCAAGCAGGCCCGAACCATTCAGCTTGGGGCAATCGTAATTTGGAAATGTTTGTAGCGTTGTGTAAAGAGTTCACTACCGTAGTCATCTTAGCTCGAAAAATACGATTTTTTTTCCAAAATTCTCCGATTTTTCCGAGAAATTTGCATAAACACAAAAACTTGGGCCCAATTTTCCGGGGTAGATACTGGTGTCTCGAAATTCATGTGTTTATTAAATTTTTTGCTCACACTCGTTGCTATTTTTCCCGATTTCTATCTCTCTCTCTCGCCCTCTCTCTTTCTCTCTTTCTCCCTCTCGCTCTCTCTCTCTCGCTCTAACCTACCGGCTCTCCTTAAATTCCGAACAACTCCAAATGACGCCATTTTTCGTCTCACAGCTGGTCTCAAACTTTTTATGTGGTCTAAGACTACAAGCTACAGCCGCCTCCTGGTCCAACCATATGGCCTAAGGGCACATTCTCGTGCTCCCCCCGGACCATCCAGCTTTTGCCCTCAGTTTGTGCGCCCCCGGAATAAACGGTGCTTCTTCTCCCCCCTGGTCTGAACGCTCATCGATTTCCGGCCATCCCGCCCTCGGCCCGTCAATCGGCAATGCCTTTTTGAAAGCTTTTTCAAGCCCGGGCTGCCCCCTTTCTCCATGGCCAACACACCGACCGACAAATAATACCACTTTCGCCGCGCTGACCGGCGGGGCTTCTTCCGGTCCCCCGGAGTGTTAGCTTTAGTTTTCTGAAAAGTGGACAATGTCTGGCAATCCGGATTTCCGTTACGGTTTTCGTTGCTTCTATATTTATTATTTTTTAGGTAATATTATTAGGCTTCAATTTTTGCCTAGGCTGAGGCTGAGGCTTAGAATTAGGCTTAGAGCTAAGCTTAGGCTGCTGCTTGGTCTTAGGCCTTGACTTAGGCTTGGCTTGGGCTTATACTTGACCTTAAGTTTAGCCTGAGGATAGGCTTAGACTTAGGATGATACTTAGGCCAGGCTTAGGCTTAGGCTTTGGTTTAGCGTCAGGTTTAGTCTTAGTCTAGGTTTAAGCTTCGTTTTAGAGTTAGGCTTCGGCCTGGCTTAATTTTTAACATTTTTGACACTGAAAACCAATAAAAACTACAATATTTTAAGCGAAAACACTACCAATCACGGCTAGCTCGCCTTCTTTTTCGCCTTTTCGTACAGGGCCGTGCTTCGTACAAAGCTGTTGCTCAGAATCCGTAGCCCCACGTCAAAAATTCCAATGAATAGGCTGGCTATTACCCTGATAACTTTCCGACCCAAACCCCAATTTCTTGCCGCCCCCACTACCGTACCCCGTTGTCGCCCAATTTGCTAAATGTCTGCTTCGCTCGTATCCGGGGGTGCTGCCTAAAATGCGGTGGGTTCGAAGCGACCGGCTCCCACGCCAATCCTCACTTATTCATCCTCATCCAGGGCTGCTGGGGCTCACAAGCCGCTTCAGGACCCCGAAGCGTTGCCCATTAGAGGCCGTGCATTTTAGGGTTTATCAGTTTCACTAAATTTTCAAGTCTTACGATGTTTTTAAGCCCCTTAATTGTCTTCGCTAGCTCAAGATTCCTAAATGGTCCCTGCTAGTTTGCCCTCTAGCTAGGTTTTCGAATGGTTTTCGATGTTTTTAAGCCCGCCAATTGCTTTGGGTGTCGCAAAATTCCTCAATGGTCGCTGCTAGCTTTCCCTTTAGCTTGGAAAACCACAAAACGATCATTTGAATTCCAACATCCATAAAGCCATATTCCACATTCCCCACCCCATGCTCAGCCCTTCTACAATTTCTCGGTGACATGGCATGGCTGGGGGGCTATTCCTGGCCCCTTCCTGAGGCCTCTCCAGGCGAGAGCCATGCCCCCTTCATCTCGAGCCTCTTAGCCACCGGGGCTTGGGTTTCATCGCCTTCTTGCCTTGGCTGGCTGGAGAGCCGCAAGGGGCAGGAGGAGGAGCTGTGGCTCTCCAAACAAGGAGTCGATGGACACCATTTCTTAGATAGGGGCATTTAAATACATACCTCAGACACTGGGTCTGGCTTTCTATCCTTCTCTCGCTCTCTCTCTCTAGCTCTCTCTCTGTCTCGCTCACTCTCTCTCCCCATCTCTCTCTGCCGTAGAAGATCCTTTAAATTCCGAAAGACTCCAAATGACGCCAGCATTAATAAAAATGGCTTAGAATTCCCTGGTGTCTCTCTGTATCTCGTGCTCGATCACTCTCTCGCACTTTCTCGCGCTCTTTCGCTCTCCCACTCGCTCTCTTGCTATCTCGCGCGTTCTCTCTCTCTCTCGCGATCTCTATAGTTCTCGTTCTCTCTCAAGCACACTATTTGTCTCTCTCTCACTCTCTCTCGTTCTCCCTCTTTCGCTAGCTGTCTCGCTAGCAATATTCAACCGTGTCATTTTCAAGCCGAGCTGCTCGCAGTGTCCAAAAGACAGACAAACCGACAAACATCCCTACCGACACATCTGGCTCATAAGCTTATGTGCCCCTACCCTCCTCTGCTATCCGTAGAGACTGGTCGTAGCCCCCCGTCGACGACTTCGATCATTCCACACATTTCGGCCTCGCCGAGCACCGAATGGATTACAGCGTCGAGGGTAGAGTAGAGACTTAGAGAAAAAGAGTAGTCACGCCAGGGGGATCCCAGGTTTTTTGCATAACATCTTGGGCGCCCCGCATATACAGCCCCGCCCGGGCAACTGGTTATACCAGGGGGGGGGGGGGGGATCTGGGGTGCTGAGATGGGGTCTATCATCCCGCAACCACCACTACCGCATCGCTCGGCTAGCATAGATTATATAGGGCCGGCACTGGCGGTAGTTGTTTACAGTAATACTCCATTTTTGACGCGACCATAAAATTTTGATTTTCACTTCAAATTCTCATTTTTGGTAGATTATTCCAGGCTTTGCGGATCACCAGAACGTGATCCGTACTGCGGAGCTCTGCGTAGCTGGATACCGTAATACTTTTTTTTGACTACTATCATCATAAATTATATTTTCACCTCAAATTGTCATTTTGTGAGATTATTCGAGGCCGGTACCAGCAGCACGGGATCCGTACAGAGGAGCTCTGCGTAGCTGGATACCGTAATACTCCATAATGCGCTAAAAATTAGTTAAACAACGATTTGAATAATTCCAAACTCCTTTCACAGTCGAATGCGTACATAGGCAAATAGCGGAAATGCGATCGTTGAGCATCAAAAGCCCCCTTCCCCTACAAAACCTATGGCGATTCAATAGTAAGAAGAGAGAGAGAGAGAGAGAGAGAGAGAGAGATAGAAAGAGATAGAGAGAGAACGCGTGCAAGAAAAGGTGAGGGAAGTGAGGGATGGATGTTCGACAAAACTCGTGGTGCTTGACCTGTTTCGATCCGGGAAAGGAGGGGGAGGATGGCCCGGCATACAAACCGACAGAAAGAGAGAGAAAGAGGGACAGACAGACAAACCCATCCCTAAACATCGTAAAGAGGCACCCCCCTTATATGCCCTTATCCCAATTTCTCGCGCCCCTCCCCGGCCTCGGTTTTGCTCATGGGAACTCAGGTACCTTTCGGTTTTCTAGTGTTCAAAATTTTGGGTTTTTGATCGGTTCCCTGGTATTTCTGGTAAAATAGATTTTGAAATTTTTACGTAAATTAACGATTTTTGTAGCCTGTACTCTACCTCTTCTTTTCTGCCGTGTCTCACTTCCAGTACACCTGTATTAAAGCACAAAAAAAACGTTCGGTTGCGTAACTTAATTTAACTGATAAATTAGCAAGAAAAGTATAAAAAATCAGAGCTTAAGGCATGTTTTTCTACACAGTTTCAAGAGATTTTAAACGTATTTTTATACAAAGACAACATTTTCGTTTCTTTTTAAAGAAACTTTGAAGGAAGCCCTGCATCAATAATCTAGCTATGGTCTGCAAAAATATTTTCCGACGCTTTATTAATGCATAGAGAAACAGATGCCTTTACAGTCAGAAACCGCGGCGCGACCGAGACGCGACCGCGGCGTGTTGAGATTTTTCGGGTATCGCGCCTGGTGCTCTTTTATGCTGGTTTTTAGGCTGAGGTTTCTATGCCGCAACCGTGGCGCGACCGCAACGCATTCGAATTTTTTGGGCCATTCCTAGGTCGTCGTTAAGCTAATTTTAAGCCACAAAGGTCGGCTAGTCGATGCCCAACCGTACAAGTCCGCGACACGACCACGACGCGTTCAAATTCCCGAGCCCACTGAGTTTTTTTTCCTTCAGCAACATTTTTGAGGGCTTGAAGTTCGAAACTTGCCTAGGTACGCCTCTATTACCCAGGTTTTTAGGCCGAAACTGGCTTCCCGAAGTCTTTACTATAGTAGCTTCATGGCATTAACTTCCTAAACCCTCTAAAGCACCTAAATTCACCGGGATCGCAATTTCAACCCTTTCCGGTTCCTCCATTCATCCATCCATCCGCCCTCCGGCATTTATCACCGGGAGATCCGTTTAATTTCGGCGCATCGGATGTGGCCGCGCCCACTCGATCACCCGCATTTGCACACATGCGGCCCTGGATCCTAATAAAGGTCCACCCCGGCTGGTCCTGTGGCCTCCGGGGCCCCGAGATGGGCCTGAAATTGAAACGGGCGATGCTGATGGCCGGGGGCGAAAGCCCATCCTGTCAAATGCACACATTCAGTTGGGGGCACATCGCGTCAACCGGGGGTTCTCTAATACGATACCGTAGGCCTGGGGGAGTTGGTGCAACTTTTTAGGAGGTTAGAATTCAAATTTTAGCGTTCTTTGCTGCTGGAACCCATTTTTTACATACTTTTCTGATCGGAAGCTTGTCTAAGCTGGGTTTAGCGATATCCAGGTAGGCCTTTTCTGGTGATTTTTATGGGTTATCGGGTCGCGGCTCGAGCTTGGTTTTGGCGATTTTTATGCTAGCGTTGTAACGGTACTCCGGCATACTGTAGCTTTGGTGCTCCGGAGCAACGTTTCAAAAGATATTTAAGGGATGAAAGGATTGAAAAGCCTTTCCTAAATTTACTTGTTTACGTCTAGCGGACAGCTTGGGTGCATTGAGCAAAAATTAGCCTAGCTTCGATTGAGGCCTTCAGCTCTTCGAGCTTCATTAAGCAATCCTAGGGGAATTGGGCCTTCTTGGGGGTCTAGTTTTAGCTTAAAACCTTTAGAATCTACGTTTATAACGCATTAATGATATTCGTAGCGCTTATTACGAGACCATATACATTATTGCGACGGTAAACCAAAGAATTAATGATCTTTAATAGCTATAACTGTTGTATTAACTGACTTAATTTTTCCGGTTAGCGCCTATGAACTTCTCGCCATTTACCTCATTTTGTCCATTACAGCAATTTTGCGAAATACCTCATCGTTATTTTCCGCTTTTCCTCCTAATTTCCGGTGATTCGCCCCACCGAGTTGGGCCAGATTTCCTGCGTCTCCTCGCCCCAAAGCCACGGGCCATTATAGCCCCCAACCACCAAACACGAAGCTCGGCAAATCCCGTCGAATTTCAAGTTCCGAACCAGCCGCTCCGCTAGCCATAAGCTCCCCAATTTTTCGTGGCGCTCCTATAGCACGTTGGCTGGGCGCACGGGTTGCGCATCACCGGCTTAGTCACCACCGGCCTCACTCAACCCGGGTTTTGGAACGGTTTTGAAGGCCAGGTGGATGGTCAACGGTTTTCTGGCCTTATTCAGATTGTTTTTTATTTATTAAGTTTCTTGACGTTTTGTTATAAAGATGGTATCACTTCGATGCTTTGGCATTACCCCCCCCCCCCCTACCCCCCGGTAATGCCAAACTTCGGTAAAGGGGGGGGGGGCAACTTTTTCGTTAGAATCAATTTTTTGCATTGAAATAGAGAACGACTTTCTACACCGTTTTTGCATAATTACTAAACGCGAAACAAAAAAGTCGGTTTTTGACGGAAATTTCGAATTTCGTTTCTTCCAGAGTTTTGCCCTTAAAATATAGCTAAATTTTACGAAAAACGGTATTTAAATAATAAAATTCACGTTATTGGGTTTTTCTAGACGTACATAAAAAAATATCCCGTCCCCCCCCCCCGATAATGCAAAAGCAACATCACCTCTTACCTTAAGAACCATTAACCAGAACCAGAACCAGAACCATCTCACTTTATAGGAAACCAGTTGGCCGTTTTCTATTCGTACCACAAAATCGGTCGGAGCTCATACCTCATAAAATGATGTGGTTGGGTGGAGAGAGAGCGAGAGAGAGAGAGATATGTGGTGCTCCTCCCCTTATTCCTCCTACTTTTCCTCCTCCTCCCTCTGACCGCCGGACCAAATGCCCCCTCACGCGCAGTCAAATGCGAAAATGTGAGGGTGGATGGTGCTGCTGTAAGGAGTCGCGTTTTAGAAAGCAGAGGGAGAGAGGGAAGAGCTTTTTGCCCGCAGCCGGAATGGCTGTCGGGAAGGCAGACAGACATACATACAAACACAGACGGACAGACAAACGGGAAAGTAGTCGCGCGCGAATTCGCATTATACACGCTCATTAGATCCCGATGGTCGGCCCCCCTCTTTTCTGTCCCTTCCCTTCCGTTTGACGGAAGACGACTCCACTTTGCTCTGGTTTTTGACTACCGGCTGTGTGTGCCGTCGATAGGATTGATTTGTTGGAGTTGGGATTTGGGTTTAAAGAGACTAGGAAAGCAGGAAAATTGCTGATCACAGGCCTAAGAAAAGCTGCCAGCACTTTTTCTAGCAGGTAATTTCTAAATAAGAAATTTTTTTCCTCAGAAATACTAAATTCTGCCTTGCCTAAGCTCTTAAAACCAGCAAAAACTTCCAAAAGCTGCTGTTTTAGCGCTTTGAAGACAGAATCTAACAACTTTTCTAGCCGCTTTTTTAGCCAATTTTTGATTTATAAGCTATCGCTCCTTTGCAGCCTACAATTCCTGATAAAATGCTCATAGTTAGGCTTAGAAAAGCTCGCATTTGCCGTGATACCCCGAATTTTCCACATTGACCCACCTACCACACCCATCCCCCCCCTCCAAAACGGCCGGCTTGTATTGTTGGATTTCATGAGATGGGCAGGAGGAGAAAGGGGGGAAAGGGCAATTTCATGGGCTCTTAAGATGCGCCCTCACCCGCATTTTTGCCGAGGAATCGACGGCGATTTTCGATCTTTCCCTGGAATTTTTAATTTTTTTCGGTTGCGGTGTTTAGCTATTCGAGGGATGTCGCTATCCCTTTAAAGGGACTAATTACCGCAAAAATTGAATCTTCCAGGCGACCCGGTCGCGAACTACATGGCCTTACAAAAAAAACGCAAAGAAATGAAAGAAATTCGCTAAAAAGCGTTTGAAAACGTCATTTTGCGTATTACGTAGATGTCTAGACCTAGTCGAACTAGGAGGTTGATTTTCGCACAACCTAACCCATTTTATGCACAATTTGGTCTTTACGCTTTTTTCTAGCCCAATTTTCTCCAGCGTAGTTTGGTGGCGTCTCGTCTCGTACCTGTCGAAATCTAGTCGATCGCAGGGGTTGATTCTTGCATTCCAAACCCCTTTAGACCACTTTTAGGCACTTGTCGTTAAATTTTGGAAGTTAACTAGATATTAGAGGCTGACAAAGCGCGGTTTGGAGCGACAAAGCTACACGTGGCTGTCGAGCTCTAGCCAATCTCAGGAGTCGATTATCACCTTTTTAGTCCCATTAAAATGTCCGAATTTCGACCTTTGGCCATTACCCCGATCCCCGATATACCAATGTTGATGATGATGATGGCCGGACATGGTTGTGGCCGAACCATCAGAAACCTGTCGGATTTGTGCCCCCGTCCCGGCACACTCGACAACCCTTTCCTCTGCCCCCCCGTTTTTGCTATCCCTCTCGGTGCCCCCTAAAAACCTCGGAAATCAATGTCCCTCCTCGGCGATCTCCGCCCCCTCATCATGGCCAGATGATGGTCGCTGTTCCTTGAAACGGGATACACCTGTTTGCACTTCCGGTTTTGTGGTTTTGAGTAGAATCAGGCTACAGCGTAGCATTTGGAGAATTTTCTTCGCTTTCGATGCGGTCAAACTTTTCTGAAAAGATTAACGTTCCTTTTGACATAGAAAATTAATTTTTAACGTTGTTCATAGCTGTAAGTCGCGATTTTGGAGTGAAAATGTCGATGCAAAATTGTTTTCTGCATTTTTTATTGATGTGGGGCTTTGAATTGGAGAAATAGGGATATGTGAACTTGAGATTTTCCAGGTTTGAAAGGTTAGGAACATTTTGTAGATTTTAAGATGTCGTTTTCCGTGTTCTAAGCTGCCTTAAGATCACAAAAATCCTTGCGAAATACCGGGAAAAATTCCACAACATCGAAAAAACTTTTCAGGGAAGTGAAAACGATGGATTTTGACTTTCGGGCTATGGTTTCCCTGAGTTTTTCAATGGTCTTTTATCGCGTAGCGTATTACCTCCTCAGCGTAGTCACGCGGCGCGCTCGGCGTCGCGTGTCGCGGGGGGGGGGGAATCGTCCAAAAAATTAGTCAATCCGCAGCAAGGCGAACAAAAGCCATATGTTTTGCCTTGTCGATCCTTTCAAAACACGAAATAACTCGCTGAAATGCTACAAAAATCCAGCGGGTCGAGCCAAGTGTGAACTCGATTTTGCCAGACACCGATCCTATAAACGTAACTGTAAAACCATCTAGGTCCAAACTCCGATCAAAAACCGATCCCCGAACGTCAGTTTCAAAACCACAAAACGCAAATCCCAAAAAAAAATCAATGTTCCAGCCCTCTCAATCCCTTTTAATGATTAGTGGTGGAGTGGATGGATTTAGTTGTGTGTGAGTGAGTGTGTCGACCGGAGGGTTGATGGGTGATGGCCGATGGAGTCTATTTGCCGTGTGTCGGTGGCCGATCCGATCGAGGCGATGAGGGGAGGGGGGACCCTTTGAATTGTTTGAACAAAAATGACACATCTGACGCGCCCCTTTAGGGGCACCGGGGGGCTCCCACGGCTCCTTGACACTCCATCAATAGCTGCTGCGGGTGGGGGATATTCGGGCTACTGTACTGGCTATTGGGGCGTTTAATATGCTTAGCTGGCTTGGCTTAGGCGTCGGCTTAGGCTCAAGGAAGGGCTTAGGCTTAGGCTTAGGCTTAGCTCAGCTTCGGCTTTTGGCTTAGGCTAACAAGGCTTAAGCTTCTGCGTGCTGAGCCACAACTTCACGATACTTTTACACTATTTTAAACTACCGAAAAGACCCCAAATTTGTACATTTCTTGACCCAACCCCGCCCCTCCACCCCTTGTTAATGGGATCGGCCCGGGATTCGTTGGTTGCGGGGTTTCTGGCGCGGCGCGTCGGCCAAATGGGATAACGTGTTAAGTGATTTCCGCATTTTCCTCTGTCCTCCTCCACCCCATTTTAGCCGGTAGATGACCGCGTTGGCGTTGAAGTTCGGATTTTATCTTGATATTAATTTACTATCGTAATCCATTAAACGTGGTGTTTTCCAGTTTTTGCCGTCTTTATTGGGCGTTATTAAATATGTCTTAAGCTACTCTGAACGCTTTAAAACGATCGTGCGATGAAATGCTAGCTGGTACCATCCCTTTAATCTCCCTTTTCACGAATTTTAGCATTCCTTTTTATTTCGTGATTTAATTATCCAAAAGTTCTCTCTTTCTCTCGCTCTTTCGCTTTCTCGCTGTCCCCCTCTCCCGAACTCTCTTTTTTCGTTTCTCTACCATATACCTCAATTACCGTAAACCCCCTTCTCCAGCTTGGGCAGCTTCGCGGATACGATAGCGGGGCTGAAGCGGGGCTCGTGCGGGCTGGGCGGCGGTGGATCGGTGGAGTGGGGCGAGTGCTCAGAGAAGAGCCCCCGGCTCAGCCAAGCCGGCCTCGCCCACCACCAAGCCCAAGCCCTTCAGCAAGCCGCGCAACAAGCCGTTGTTCTACAGCAACAGGGACACCAGTTAGCCGCCTCGCAACATCATCATCTACTTATGGCGGCACAAGTTATTGCCGATCCCACGTTTCCGCAATGGGCCACACCGGCCGCTGTTCAGCAACAGCCGCCACAGCCACCCCCTGCCCCACAGGAACCGTTGCCGAAGGTAGAAGAGGGGTGGAGAAGATCAGACGTAGGCTTAGGCTTAGCTTAGGCAGGCCTTAGGCTCGGCTTATGCCTGAGCTTAGGCTCGGCTTAGGCTTTGGCTTGGGCTTTGGCTTAGGCTTAGGCTTAGGCTTAGGCTTAGGCTTAGGCTTTGGCTTAGGCTTAGGCTTAGGCTTAGGCTTAGGCTTAGGCTTAGGCTTAGGCTTAGGCTTAGGCTTAGGCTTAGGCTTAGGCTTGGAAGCTTAGGCTTAGGCTTGGGCTTGGGCTTGCAGGCGGCTAGGCTTGGGCTTAGGCTTGGGCTTAGGCTTAGGCAGGCTTAGGCTTAGGCTTAGGCTTGGCAGCGGGCAGGCTTAGGCTTAGGCTTGGGCTTGGAGCTTAGGCTTAGGCTTAGGCTTAGGCTTGGGGCTTAGGCTTAGGCTTAGGCTTGGAGGCTTAGGCTTAGGCTTAGGCTTGGCCAGGCTTAGGCTTAGGCTTAGGCTTAGGCTTAG
The DNA here is from genome assembly GCA_958295435.1 of Mesorhabditis spiculigera. Taxonomy (NCBI): domain Eukaryota; kingdom Metazoa; phylum Nematoda; class Chromadorea; order Rhabditida; family Rhabditidae; genus Mesorhabditis; species Mesorhabditis spiculigera. The sequence continues at coordinate 141,988 of CATQJA010000753.1, forward strand.
GCTTAGGCTTAGGCTTAGGCTTAGGCTTAGGCTTAGGCTTAGGCTTAGGCTCAGGCTTAGGCTTAGACCGCAAGACTTTCAGCTAATAACCATCCAATAACTATAAGGTAAAATTAAGATACCTTCGAGGTAATCCCAGCAAAATTTAACCAGAGGCATGGTTCTGGCTGGTAAAAAAAATTCGATAAATCATAAAATCATAGGACTTGCAATCAGTTCTAACTCATCAATTTCCAGGGTCTCCTCGTCGGCGGCTCGGGCTCCTCGCAGCTCGACATCACGGGTGGCACTCAGCAGGCCCCAAATTCCGTCCTCCGGGTGATTATTGAAAATATGATGGTGCCAGTGACGCTTGACATACTATACGAGGTACGTTGTCGCATTAAAAACTGAAAATTCCGAGTTTTTCTAGATTTTTCATCGATTCGGCAAAGTGCTCAGGATTATTACGTTCAACAAAAACAGTTAGTTTTGATACCTAAAAGTGAATAAAGTAATATTAGATACTTTCCAAGCCCTCGTCCAGCTAAGTGAGGCCAGGGCGGCGCAGTTGGCGCGACAGGCGCTTGATAATCAGGTAATGAATTTTAGCGAACTTAGGCTTGGCTGAAGCTTCGCTTAGGCTTGGCTTAGGGTTGGTTTAGGCTTTGGCTTACGCTTAGGCCTGGCCCAGGTTTACGCGCGGCTCCAGGCACTGGCTTGGGCTCAAGCTTAGGCTTAGGTTGGAGGTTTAGGCTTAATTTAGGCGAGGCTTAAGCTGAGGCTTCGGTCTAGTTTTAGGCTTAGGCTTCAGCCCTTCAGTTTCATTGAATGTACCTAACCCCTCTTTTTCCAGAACGTCTTCAACGGGTGCTGCACACTTCGCATAGACTACAGCAAATTGGCGACGCTGAACGTCAAGTACAACAACGACAAGAGCCGTGACTACACCAATCCGAATCTGCCGTCCGGCGAGCTGACTCTTGAGCAGCAGCTCAGCTTGGGTATGTTTTTAAGGGATTACGCTAACAATTCTGTATTTTGGCTTTGAACTGATTCGGGATATTTTCTCGAGTATTACTTACCTTGGTTGTAGGTTTCTTTTCAGTATCAGCCAATCTTCCGCCCGGCTCGATGTTGCCGTCATTTGCATTCCCGTTCGCGTCAGCAACACCGACAGCATTTATCGCACCACAGCAGGCTGCAGCGTTGTCGAGTGGTGAGTTGGAAGGATAGGGAGAGAGAGAGAACTAGACAGAGAGAGAGAGAGAGAACGAGAGAGAGAAAGAACGAGAGATGAGAAAGAGCGAGAGAAAGAGAGAGAGGGAGAATTGAGAGAGAGGGCGAGTGCGATAGTGAGCAAGAAAGAGAGAGAGAGAGAGAGAGAGAGAGAGTGAGAGAGAGAGAGAGAGAGAGATTGACAAACCTTTCCCTTCAGAAACCCTCGCCGCCGCCTCATCCGTCTCGCCATTCCTCAGCAGTCTCGGTGCTGCTTCTGGCCTCGGTCTCGGCGCCCTAAACCCCACCGGGCTCAACACAGGACTACGGTAGGTTTTCTGTACTTCATCAGCTTTCCAATTCGCATTTTTAGCTTCCCAGTAACCCTCCTCAACGTGACGAGCGTCGTGCTGGTGTCAAACTTGGACGAACAGGTGGGTGTTCGGGTCTTCCCCACCCCTTTAAAGGGACTTGGAAGGCAGCGTTTTCCGTAGATTTTGATGCTAGAGGTGCTTTCCAAGTCCCTTTAATGTGACGCCCTCCTTCCGCTTCATTACCCCCTTCTTTCCCTGACTATCTCTCGTTCTCTCTCCATCCCTCCCTCTCTCTCTAGCTGTCCCGTTCTAGTCCGATTTTGCGTTCACACCAGCTATTTTTTTGCTGTCTTTTGACTGTAGCGAGTGTTTAGTGCTGTGGCTGGTTGGTTTTTGTAATATTCTTAAGAGAGCGAGAGAGAGAGAGAGAGAGAGAGAGAGAGAGAGAGAGAGAGAGAGAGAGAGAGAGAGAGAGAGAGAGAGAGAGAGACGAAAGAGAGCGCGGAGGAGCCAGAGAAACAGAGAGAAGGGAAGAAAAAGACGAGAGAGCGAGAGATAGATATACAGGGTGTCCCAAAAAAAAAGACCCCCCCAAAAATTTGAGCCAGAGGGCACCCACGGAGATGAAAATTTGCACAGAGGTAGCGAAGCCAATTTTCTATGAACAAGGAAAGTTTCAGCCCGATCGGCCCGCTAGTTTTAAAGTTATGGCGAAAATACTTTTCATTTTTAATTTAATATGGGGATCTATGCAGTTTGCATAAAAAATATGCGTTATTCTTGCATTTACGAGCCGATTTTGCATAAATTTCGCCAAAAAGTGCCAGTTTTTTTGCTGGAGCATGGGGAAAACGATTGCTCATGTAGCGAAAAATAACCAGGAAAACCACGGAGTACAAGAGATCTTCGTTGCAAGTATCGTGTAGCGACTTGACTTAGCTTATACTTCAGCGTACGCTGCAAACCAGGCCCAAAACCAAACCTGAGCACTACTTTGGAGCTCGTCAAACTCTGTTTCCGGGCCGATGAAGCTCAGATTGCTAAAATGTACAATAACAAGTAGTTTGGATCAATAACACAGTTGTTTTAACACTTTTTTTATTCTTTATACGCAATCGTTTTCCAAAAGCTCCTTCACGAAACTGGCACTTTTTGGCGAAATTTATGTAAAACCAGGGTTGAAAAGCCGCTTCGCGGCTTTTCAACCCTGGCCCCGTCTGACCCCGTTTTATCCTTCACTTTGCATAATTTTCCTGAATTCAGATGACAAAAAATGAAAAACTACCTTTTAAACCCCTTTATATAGTCGAATCCCCACTTCCGGTCTACGCTAATTGTTCCTAACAAAGATGTTTTTACAAAAACTTAAATTTAATGTCGAAAATAGGTGATTTTGTTAAATCTGATATGCGTGCAGTCATCTCCAGGCCATTACGCATCTAATGACGTATCATACATACCTTAAAATTCATCCCCTATCGAGATATCCTCCGGACAGCCATCCGGAAGTGGATGCAAAGTGGCACACACAGACACACACACACACAGACACTATTTTTTTATATATAGTAGGATCAGCTCGTAAATTCAAGAATAACGCATATCTTTGATGCAAATCATATAGATCCCCATATTAAATTAAAAATGAAAAGTATTTTCGCCATAACTTTAAAACTAGCGGGCCGATCGGGCTGAAACTTTCCTTGTTCATAGAAAATTGGCTTCGCTACCTCTGTGCAAATTTTCATCTCCGTGGGTGCCCTCTGGCTCAAATTTTTGGGGGGGTCTTTTTTTTTGGGACACCCTGTATATATAGAGAGAGAGAGAGAGAGAGAGAGAGAGAGAGAGATAGTGTGACAGTGAGAGAGCGGGAGAGAGAGAGACAGAGAGCGAGAGAGAGCGAGAGAGAGAGAGAGAGAGATAGAGAGAGCTAGCTGGAGAGTGAGAGACAAAGAAAGTGGAACAGACTTGACAGTTTTCAGTTCTTTTTTCCCCTAAACCAGCTAGCTACCGTACTTTCCTGCTTTCTCTCACCTCCTATAGCTTACCAAACTATAAAGATCATTTACCTCCTTACCTTTTCCATCTCTCGCTCCCTAATTCTCTGCCTCCTTCCCTATTCCCTCTTTCGGCGCCCTATATTTCTCTCTATTCCTATTTCTATCTTTTTCCGTTTCAGAAGGCCACCCCGGACGCCCTCTTCACCCTCTTCGGTACGTCCAACCATTTCTCCGCTATCCCCCTAAGGGCTACAGTAACCCCCTTCACACCATGCCAATCCACGTACACACTATATTTCCGCTCCTCTAGCCGTTTCCTCTAAGTTGTTTTTATGCCGTCGATACCTTTTAACTACTTATTTTCCGCCACGAAACACGCAACGGTTATGTGGGAGTTATTTTCGAATTTTCGAAGGGTAGCTTAAAATTAGAACTTGCTAGAATTATTCGGTCAAATTATTTTTTAATGTTTAAAGCGCTTGGGCTGAGGGGCTTAGGCTTAGGCTTCGGTTCCGGCTTAGGCTTATGCTAACCTAAGGTCTAGGCTTCGGCTTAGGGTTGCGCTTAGGTTTAGACTGAGGCTTAGGTAAGTTTTAAGCTAAGGATAGGCTTAGGCTTAGGCTTAGGCTAAAGCATGAGCTTAGCTTAGGCTTAGGCTTTGGCTTAGGCTTGGGCGTGGGCTTCGACTTAAGCTTTAAAGGAACAGTGACACGTTAAAAATTTCTGGACAATTAGCTACGTCTAGCTGCTATGCCTAAAAAAATTTCCGGCCTCTAATCCCTTTTGTGTGTGGGGACTTTCCACCCGGGGCCCATTTTCCTAAATCCTGACCCCGTTACCGTACCCTGTAGGCGTCTACGGCGATGTGTTGCGCGTGAAGATCCTGTTCAACAAGAAGGACAACGCCCTCATCCAGTACTCCGAGCCGCAGCAGGCGCAACTTGGTGAGTTTAGGGGAGAAAAAAAAGCGTATTTTTACATGCGCATTTTGGAGCATCGCGTAGCTGTCAAGACCTAGTCGATGTAAGGTGTCGATTTTTACTGACTGCAAACTCAGAAAAACAATAAATTAAGCTCTTTTTTAGCCATTCAACACCTCGACAAGATCAAATGGAATGAGAAGGTGATTCGCGTCGCTGCTTCAAAGCATACTACGGTTCAGATGCCAAAGGTTCGCTGCCTAGGAAAAATTAGACCTAATAAATGCTCCCGTTCGCCATACCTACCCGGGAACAGGCTCGCACGCCAAGCTTCCTAGCCCCTTTAATTCGCAAAATTATCAGAAAAACCGAGCTGAAGTTTATTCTCAATTTCAGGAAGGCCAACCGGACGCCGGACTCACCCGCGACTACGCCCACTCACCCCTGCACCGCTTCAAGAAGCCGGGCAGCAAGAACTACATGAACATCTACCCACCATCATCCACCCTCCATCTATCAAACATCCCGCCCACCATCACCGAGGAGTTCCTCGCCCAGGCGTTTACTGATAATGGATACACGCCCAAGGCGTTCAAGTTTTTCCCGTGAGTTATATTCTGAAAAGTTTAGGCTTATTGTTAGGCTTAGCTTAGGCTTAGCTTAAGCTTAGCTTAGGCTTGGCTTAGGCTTAGCTTAGGCTTAGCTTAGGCTTAGCTTAGGCTTAGCTTAGGCTTAGCTTAGGCTTAGCTTAGGCTTAGCTTAGGCTTAGCTTAGGCTTAGCTTAGGCTTAGCTTAGGCTTAGCTTAGGCTTAGCTTAGGCTTAGCTTAGGCTTAGCTTAGGCTTAGCTTAGGCTTAGCTTAGGCTTAGCTTAGGCTTAGCTTAGGCTTAGCTTAGGCTTAGCTTAGGCTTAGCTTAGGCTTAGCTTAGGCTTAGCTTAGGCTTAGCTTAGGCTTAGCTTAGCTTAGCTTAGGCTTAGCTTAGGCTTAGCTTAGGCTTAGCTTAGCTTAGCTTAGCTTAGGCTTAGCTTAGGCTTAGCTAGGCTTAGCTTAGGCTTAGCTTAGGCTTAGCTTAGGCTTAGCTTAGGCTTAGCTTAGGCTTAGCTTAGGCTTAGCTTAGGCTTAGCTTAGGCCTAGCTTAGGCTTAGCTTAGGCTTAGCTTAGGCTTAGCTTAGGCTTAGCTTAGGCTTGGCTTAGGCTTAGCTTAGGCTTAGCTTAGGCTTAGCTTAGGCTTAGCTTAGGCTTAGCTTAGGCTTAGCTTAGGTTAGCTTAGGCTTAGCTTAGGCTTAGCTTAGGCTTAGCTTAGGCTTAGCTTAGGCTTAGCTTAGGCTTAGCTTAGGCTTAGCTTGGGCTTAGCTTAGGCTTAGCTTAGGCTTAGCTTAGGCTTAGCTTAGGCTTAGCTTAGGCTTAGCTTAGGCTTAGCTTAGGCTTAGCTTAGGCTTAGCTAGGCTTAGCTTAGGCTTAGCTTAGGCTTAGCTTAGGCTTAGCTTAGGCTTAGCTTAGGCTTAGCTTAGGCTTAGCTTAGGCTTAGCTTAGGCTTAGCTTAGGCTTAGCTTAGGCTTAGCTTAGGGCTTAGCTTATGCTTAGCTTAGGCTTAGCTTAGGCTTAGCTTAGGCTTAGCTTAGGCTTAGCTTAGGCTTAGCTTAGGCTTAGCTTAGGCTTAGCTTAGGCTTAGCTTAGGCTTAGCTTAGGCTTAGCTTAGGCTTAGCTTAGGCTTAGCTTAGGCTTAGCTTAGGCTTAGCTTAGGCTTAGCTTAGGCTTAGCTTATGCTTAGCTTAGGCTTAGCTTAAGCTTAGCTTAGGCTTGGCTTAGGCTTAGCTTAGGCTTACCCAAAAATCGAGCAACACTGCCGTTTTCAGGAAGGACCACAAGATGGCCCTCCTTCAACTCGACGACGTCGAGCAGGCCATCGACGCCCTGATCGTCATGCACAATTACAAACTGGCCGAGAATGCTCACCTCCGGGTCTCCTTCTCCAAGTCTGGGATCTAATTCTCCTTCCCCCGGATTTCCTTCTCCTTTTTTCAGCTTTACCCCTTTTCGTCCCCTTCTTTCACAGCCATTAAAGGTGCCCTAAAGTATAAGATATAGCATGTTTCTTAAAGGTATCGCTTTCACACGTTGCCGTACCTTTCAACTTATTTCTAACCACCAAAAAAAAACATCGAACTAGTCGTCTTCAAGGTCTTTCTGACCTTTGAATTCCCTGTGTTTGGGTTCCTGAACCCGTTAGTCCACCCTCCCTCTACCCCGCCCAATAATGATCAGCTTAGCGTTCCCTATTTTGCGCTTGGCTCTACCGTACTCCAAGAATCTACATATCGGACCACTGTAAAAAGTTCCGGAAGGCTGTCTCGGTCTGTCTGTGTTTCCGAGTCTATCTGACTGTCCGATTTTGCGCTGTTGTTCTTCTACTTTTAGCTGTATTCAATTTCCCGGCCGTGTAGCTTTACGTTTCGTTAATTCGGTCCTTGAGACTGGCTTTTTGGGTTCCTAAAAGTCCGTTTTAGGCTGAGAAATGTTTTTCCTGTCCCTATTTTCCCCGCATTTTAAAGGGACATGCAAGGCTGAACTATGGTTTTTTATACTGAAATTTCCTTCTGAATTTTGCCGCTGCCCGCTACGCGCACGTCGACGTTTTCAGGCGTAACCGATTACGTCATATAAAGACGGGCGCACGCGTTACGTGTCGCGGTGCGGCGAAAAACCCATGGTGAATTTATAGCCAGCGAAACATAGCCATACCTTGCCCGTTCCTTTAAATAAGGTCGAAATGAGCCGAAAAAGGAACCCAGAGAGCCGTGCTCCCCCCAAACCACTTCACTCCCCCGATTCTCCTAGGTCTATTATTCCTATTAGTCATAATATTTTCGTGCATCTTCTTACTTTTTTACTGTATCTTTACGATGTTCCGTGGATAGTATTTTTCGTTGGTTTCCGTAAAGGGGATGGCCCGAATTCCGGGCCAATCCGCCCGCTTCCGCAACATTTCCGGCCCGCCCCGCGTGCGCATAAAAAAGTCCGATGTTTGCCCCGTCCACCGATCCCCCGATCCTGTGCATTTTTGCCCCCACCGTGAAGCCGAGTCTGAAAATTGGGCATTTTAAAGGGGTCGTGAAGGCTGGAATCTATAAGCAAAATTTCTTGGGGTTGAAAAGCCGTTCGGAAACGTCGGAATGTCAAAAAATCCGCTAAAAATCGCTAAAAATAGCTAAATTTGGATTGAGCTAGTCCAAATATTCTTTTTTCCTGATAGATTCCACCTTCATAAGTCCTTTAAAAACCCGATTTACCCATCAAAAAGTCTGGTCGCCGTAAATTATTCCCCTTCCTAAAATTCGCCCGTAATTTGGTGCATGCTAAAAGTATCCCAAATCTTAAGGTATCCCCCTGATTTTTATTTTTCTCCATAAAATCACACACACCGCAGAGAGTATAGCCCCCCTTTCTTGTTCCCTTTTTTATTCTTTTTTGGAGTGAATTCGTTTATTATCCACCGGATTCTGTGATAAAAAATGATTGGCAAACGAGGAGAATACACGAAAGATATAAATACACAAAACCACAGAAGAAAAACCTTATTTAACACCTAAAATCACAAAAAAAAAACATTTTTCAAGCTCAGGAACACGTTATAAATGCTTGAAATATGTATAAAATAGAACCAATTTTGGAAATTGCTCAATAGTTCAGGAGACTGTAAAAAAGCGCGTAACTTTTTTGGCTGAAAAAGATCCAAAATCGATGTTCCTATTAATGCTTAACTTTACACAAATACCCTGGGAGTCGCAGTGACCATAGCAAGTACGGTGGAAACGTACGCAGCCGAGAATAGGAATAAAAACAACCGATCCAGCGTCATGGCAATGTACTTGTAGTCGGCTTGGCACTCCTCTTCCAGCTCGTCCTCCACCAGTTTTTCCTGAAAACGATCGATAAACCAATGTTGGTGCCTGATTGCGGCGATGCACTAATGATGCCTAGATAAACTACACAGAAAACATTCCAAGAAACATATTTTGAGGCAAAATTACGCTACGTAACACTCAAAAAACTGAGCGAAAGCTGACCGGGAAAGTACTGGTAAAAGAGTATAAAAAAATCATTGAAAATGCTAACATCTTCGAAAAAGCGCAAAATTCTAACCTAGCAGAACTATTTTCTGGAGTAATCCTCGACTCTATTAAATTCAGAAACCTTAAAGTCATGCAGTAACGAAATAACTTCTCGCAGCTCCTGCCTCAGCGGTGTATTCTCATATGCCAACGCCATCAACCGAGGTTGATGCGACATCGTCGAAGCTAAAGATCAGACGCTCCCAAAAGAGAATTCCAAAAACAACTTACATCTCCTCGACTCCGAGCTATTACGCACGGTTTCCTGCCAATCGTACGTCTCTTCAGGGACCGCAAGGAGGGGCGCCTTGGTCATGGAAAACTAAAAAACTATTTAAGTCTTTTAGATATAGCACCTCTCCACTCAAAAAGCTTCCTCCCGGCTCGACCTCTTCAGGCTGGCGTTTCGTGTATCGGCGTAGCTTTGCGAATTTTCTCCCCGGTCGCGTCATCAGGAGAAGCCAGGGTAGCCACTCGAGGAAGAGGGCTCGCATCTGAAACGGTACTATGAGAATTATAGCGAGCATTAACTCACCGTTTTGCTCAACTTATGCGTCCTTGGATTCCGAAAATGCACGTTGATCACGAGCACCGTGCATATCGTCGATAGTCCTAACAGCAGCAGTGAAGTAGAGAAAAATGCCACTGAATCCAGGATATTGTACTTTTTTTCTTTTCTCACCTATTACAGGGATCGATTCAGAAGATGGTGGTATAATCTCGGAGACCATGCCCAGGAAAACCAGTACCGCCAGGAGATTGGTGATTTCTAGAATATATTTTTTTAGTAAAGGTCAGCCTGAAAGGAAACTCTAGATAACTTACGTAACGTCAACTTTTCCCCACATTCCGTTGGCAGCGTAAAGCCCAAAACGTTCGATAGAGAGATCAGCACCGACGGGACTACCCAATTTAGGCCGTAATAGAGAGTTCTGAAATCGATTCATCATGTTAGGATTACCTTCATTACGCCTAGCTTACCTTCGTTTAATGTGCATCCTAAAATACAGTTCGACATATTTCTCGCCGTGGAACTCATTGGCAACTCGTTCGGCGGGGGTCGCTGAAAATATACCTCTAGAATTCCACGTGGTATACCAGTAAGCCTTTATAACTATAGAATTAATACAGCTACAACCTCTATATTATTACCTATCAACTCCCATTCCCCGTTCGGCACGTAATATCGCAGATCCATTTGGTTCTTTTCGGACAGTCCGCTATTATCAATCCGCAAATCGACTTGGTTTCCGGTATACGTCCAAGAACCAAACTTAAAATCGAATTCTGCAGAAAAAAATGAGCTGCTTGCCTTTAGATAGCAGACCTGGTCGTCAAATGGGAAGTACGTCAGGTCAAAGGTGCAACTAGAAATCGCGAAATCTGAAGCTAGAAAAGGCCCACCTCATTCTGACGATGCTTGGCGGAGCCATTAGGACCTCACCGGTATGCCGAACGGCCATATTTACGGGGAAACTTGCGTCGAAATGCTCGTCGGCGCTTAAATGAACTTTTCGGAACTGGGATCGTACTTCCATTCAAAGGTATCGTCGAGGTTCTGAAATAGAGAACGATCTAGAGACGACTCACGTGTTGAACAACAGCACATCCGGCTTCCAAAGTGACCCCGATGGGACTTGTAACGTCGTAATATTCCCGTATTCGATCGGATCCCATCGCATTTTGTAGTCGTGCCAAGTCTGAAGGTTTTGAAGTTGCAGATCCGTACCCAATGTATAACTACGAATGATTCTGAGCACGATTAAAAAGCCTAGTGAGGCCCGACCATTTGTGTCCAGATAACCAGCGTGACCACTTGATTTTTCTCGTCAACATCAACGAGCTGCTGGAGGAGGATACGAATCTGGCAGTCGACGGCTTCACGGTGGTTGGAAACTGGTCGTTCGACAGGGTCATGGCTGGAAGGAAAATTATATGTTGGGGCGGTTGATGCTTAGGCTTGCATTCACGCCAGTCGAGCCTAGGCTTTAGGTAGCCATCCGCACGAGGGTCGGCACTTACCCGACTTTCAGGTCCTGAATCAGGCGATATTCGTGGTCGGACGCTGATAGGTATTGGATACATAGTGCCCAGCAGAAAAATGGGCGCAGCATTTAGCCATTCACCGGATCGTCATCTCACACCTAGTCTGGAAAAGAACATTTCCTAGAAAAAATTTTTATAATATCTTCGAAAAAGATGGATATAGTTAAGTTAGCTTTTTTCCCACAGGACTAAGTGGGTTTCGGGTAATTTCCGGTAGCTTTGCGGGTAGATTTTGATTTCCCGGTCGATCACGACCACGGCGAAATTTTACGCGGATATCTAGAAAAAAATTCAGGCGATTCGGCATTGATTGGATTTATTGATTCCAGTGATACAATTTGCAAGGTTTTTCACAGAAAAATTAGACGCGGAAGCGGAATATTCCAACAATTACGGCTTTCCGGTTTTTCTGAAAGCATTACAATTCTCAGCAGGATCGATTATTCAAAAGCCCTTGGGAGAAGGGGAAATCAACGATCTGCTCTTTTTTGTCAGAAACGCTTATGAGAGCAAACTGAATCCGATTCAATGAAGTAATTTAAGAGCGGGTACATGAAATGACATGGACCGTGTCCGCCGCAATGGACGGCCAAACAGTGGCCACACAGGTCGATATCATCCCCCCGACCAGCATGGCTACACCGTGTCCAGCACAGAAAGAATCCGACCGGCGCCGGATGAGCAAACGTTGCAAGAGAAGCCGGGGGGCCGATGCATGCCAACCGGGTGGACAACGATATGAGTGTGTGTCTTTCTATCTCTTGGTACTAATCACTCTCTTGACCTCGCTGACCACTTGGAAAAAAGTATTTTCGAGAAGCAAGTACGGCTAGATTTTGAGAGACGTCCGGATGTAACTTTTTATTCTGATAAAGAACTCCTCCCAATTTTTTGTAAGAATTATTTCGTGCATGAAATTCATTTATTAAGCCATCCACCAAACTTGGCACACCGCAATAAATATCACAAGGGAATTGAGGAGATTTTTCATGGTCGCCGAGCACTCCAAGCGTGGCGTCAGCTGGCCGCCGTCTTTCCACCGGGACCCGACGTAGACGAGGCGACAGCTAAAAAGAAAGGATTTTTCTGATACTAATACCATGCTAACTCTATATCGACTATGAATAATATTTGAAGAAGGAAGGAACTATTTCGGTTAGAGCTTACAATTTTACCTTTACGTACATTTTTTATTAACATTTGAGTTTCCGTACGGGACCAAGGCTTCTAGTGCAGAATTTTTCACTGGGCCCGAAAACGTTTTCAAAAACTGCGGAACAATCAGATGAAAAAAGTAATGAAGCTTTTCAGGACCGAAAAGGCAAAAATTTGCTGAGATTAGACCATTTTTGGCCTAGCTCTCACTTATCTTCATAACTTTTTGAATCTGATCGTTTCGCCAATTTTGAAAACAGCTTCGAAATCAGCTCAAAATTCTACACAAGGTAGGCTTTTGTGCCATACGGAAACACGGATGTCAATAAAAAACGTTATTCTTTTGTTTTGGTCTTTTCCTTGTTAGATAGTAGAGGTCTTAAATCTAGTGTTAGACGGGAGGCCGGTTGACGTAAGGCATTAATCAAAAATAAATAACTCTATTACTTCCAAATACCCACCCTTGCCGCACATTTGGCGAGGGCTTCGCCGTGGCGGTGATTCGTGGCCGTCCCTTCCGCTTTTTCGCCGGCTTGCCCACGCTTGTGATATGGGTGGTGGTGATGTCCGACGACAGCGTAGTCCCCGGAATTTGTGACGTCACTGTTGTTGTCACGTCAAGGTCGATTTTCACACCTAAAGGCTCGGTTCGTATAAAAACCTTTGCTCACGATTGTCATCGTCTGAAGGGACGTCGCCCAATCCTTGGTTGGGTTGATGCGTGATTGGTGGGGTAGCGGTTGTCTGAAATCATTTTATTAATTTTTATTAATTATTTGAGGCTCTTGGAATTGTCGAATAATTTTGAAAAAAAAAAGAATTCTAAAAAAATAAACTTTTTGGACTTACTAGAAGCTTCTTCTTCGGTTTCAATGCCGGCGCGGGGACCACCAGGTCCAAATCGTGCGGATCACAAGTGGTTTGATCTTAAGCGTCGTGTTTAAAAAATTGAAGTATAGAACATAATATGGTGTTAATAACATTTCTCTATTAAGGCGCAAAAACGTACCTGGCGCCACAAAGCAACAGCATACCGAATGCCCTCTATGCTCATAGCATCTATCGCCGTCTTTTTCGGAATGGATCAACAGACAGTAGCGGTACTGCTCATCATTCAAATGCCTACAAAATTATTAATTTTATTGGGAAACCCTACGCACCTATAGACGCACACTTGCTCGCCCTCCTCGAAACCATCTTCGTATTCTTTTTCTATCGAGACGTAGGGCTCTGGGTCGGAGGTACGGGGCCCTTAAAACATCATTAAATCTCGAATAAATAATAAATTTTCGCCTGACCAACTCTCTTAAAAAAATTCAAACCTGGTCCTCCACTCCGCAACAGTACTATTTCCTTCTTTGTCGTGGCCCCATCGCCTGTTTCTGAGGGTACGTCTTCGTACTCGATGACGTCCATCCCTTTTAGATAGGTATCTAAAAATTCGGATGTTAGGTGCAAGCTCGCAAATTAAAGCCCACCCTCATCATCTCCAAAAGAAAATTCGACAGCTTTAATTTGATCCTCGTACTCGTCACTCGATTGGGCGGCCCTTAAAATCATAAAATTAAAATTCTTGCCGTATTCATACCGTAATTTCCGATTTGATTTCCTTGGTTTTGATTTTCCCTGACGATCCGGGGTAATCTAAAAAGAAAAAATACAACTACGTATAATTGACTACGAAACAGCTGAGTTTGTAATTTTAGACCTACCATTAAATCGTCCTCATCAACCTCGTACTCCTCAATATACTCGCCCTCTTCTTCTTCCTCTTGGTTTGAGGCTCCTTTTGGCGGAGCACGGCCTATAAATTCATAACTTTTCGGTCAAGCGCCCTTACCATCAACTTTCGCAGGTCTTCCTTCAAATTCGGATTTTCTACCATAGCGAGAATGTATTAAACATCCAATGGCTCCAGCTCCACACTGTTCTTGTCCACATCGAAGTGGTGGAGCTGCGATGGAAGCTGAAAAAGGCCCTGTTTTCTTACGCTTCGACTTACGTAGCACATCTCGACCGGAAGTGACCAGTCGATTTAGCGTAGAGTGGTAGAGGGCACAGCAAAACCTGAAAGAAGCATGATTTTGGCTCACGGTATATTGACCTACTTTACTGTTGGTTTGGCGATCTGCTTCAGTTTGATATTGTGGGCCGCAATTATGTATTTTAAAAAATTGGTGTTCAAGGCGCGGAGATGGAGGACTGAACATCGAGGTACGGCTCCGCAGAGATCTTCGAATAAGCTCTAAAAATACGATACCAGAGTAAGCTTGAAGTTACCTGAGAATTGATATCGTCTTCGTATTCCTCGCTTTCCTTCAGAAGGACCCCGTTATCGACGCATTCGTGGACTTCGATCTGGAAAAAGGTAGGGACTGGACTTCCAGAAATTTGGAAAGTGGAAACCTCCGGAAATTTTAAGCTACCTTTTCACTTGGAACTGCAGGATCCTTGGTTTCAAATTCAAAATAGCCACACGCTGTCGCCGATGAGGGGCATTCGGACGTTCGAGAAGTTGCATTTTGCGGTCCCGCTCGACAGAAAAGCTAGAAATCTTAGTTTACATTCCATTTCAAAAAATTCTTTTGTTATATTCTAAGCTGATTTAATAAGGATTTATAGATTAACGGTCAAAAAATTTTACCTTAACGTTATAAGGCGCTAGCGGCAGCTCCTCTTTCATGGCTTGGCCGAAATTGGAAAAATACAGCAGGCAGACCCATGCCACCCAACGGCACATTACATCCCGGGAGCTGGAAAAGGCATGGAAATTTAATAGCTTAAAAATATGAAAAGTATGGTAAATAAATATAGCACAGAAATTAAGTTTAAACCAGAGAAAAACAAAACAAGGAATTCAGAAAAGTCAGGTAAGTCGGCTAAGTCTGATACAGAAAACCATTCCTAGATAATAATGGCCAAAAAATGCTAAGTCATGGGTTGTTCTGGGCTTAGGCTCAGGCCTAGGCTTCGCTTAGGATATGCTTGGATTTAAGGTCAGGCTCGGAAATATCTAACTTCCAGTTTAACAAGCAAATACTAAATCAATCCACTAGCGAGACAATTTGTATGATTGCGGCCTGGGGCCCAATAGATCATCGAGACGAATGAAAACGGATGGACGGCATTTCTTTTGAGTCTCCTCCTCGGGGCCCTTGCAAGACCCGGGGAATGTCCGACGAACAACTGTCTCTCTTTGGTCTAGATCCCTCCCCGTCTCTCCATCTCTCGCCCCTTGTCCATCCACACATATTACACACAACGGATGACCACCGAGGGTCCCCCCAAAGACGGTGAGATTGGTGGACAAGAGTAGTACACATTCACACCCTGGATGGATGCACTTGGGGGTGGGGTCAGGTTGCTTTGGGGATTTTGATTGAGAGGAAACATAGGGTTTCTTGTAGGTATCGATTAAGCTAAAGATTTATCGACAGCTGGTGATTTCTCAAGAGTTGCTGTCCAGCCCGACATCCAATATCCGAAATTTCTGGCTGAAAAGCTCGAATTTCAATAATAGTTGTTATTTAAGTAATTTAAGTTCAATGTAATTTTTGATACCTTTTTAGTATAGGTATCTACGAAAAGTAGTCTTTAAAAAGCAATATTATGTGAACTCCATACCGTTTTGAAGATAATTTGTAAGGCCAGGGGTGTTGAAACTCCGACAATATGAACTTTCGATATTATTAATTTTCGCATTCTGATAGCAAGATAGAACTAGCCCAAAAAACAGTTAGATGAAACCACGAAAGATCCGCACGTAATTTTCAAAATTCCGATACTTTAAAGCGTTTTCTATAAATGAAAGGCAATACAAAGCCGTCGCCAGTTTCATGGAGATCTTAAATTTTTAAGATGCTGGGTTTTTAATGAAAAGATAAATCCTTTTACGATATTTTATAAACAGTTTAAACCAAATTAGCCCAGAAATTAAAGTACGAATAAATGATCCAGACCTCCGACAACCCTGAAACAAAGGTGAGAAAGCAATTCGACGGCGGTGAATTGGTGTGGCCGGGTTGCGGCATGCCAGGGGCCGCCGCTCCGAGACGGCCGTGGTGAGTGTAACGAATAGCGGGACCTTGGAAGACGGACAGATACACACACGTAGGTCCCGCTTTTGGGGAGAGAGACTCTTTATTTGAAGATCAGTTGACGCGTTTTTTGGTCTCTGACTCGTATGCAAATCAAACAAGTGCCGCGAGATACCAGAGCTAGCATCTAGAAAAAACTGGGCTTTAGGGTGAGAGTAGGTGGGATATGCCACAAACTGCTCAATTTTGAAGCCATAAATTTTTAGGTTAACCTGCCGGTAGTTTTAGGACGTTTGAAGCCGTCGCGGTCGAGTCGTTGCCTATACACGATGGAAGGAGATCAGATACCGTGTGCGCTGATTTTTCTACTGTATTTTTTTTTAAGGGCTAGAGTTTATTTTACCTCCTCCCAGCCGGAAGTTCCCGACATTTTTCGACATTTCCGCCTATTTGTCGGTATTTTGTCTACCCCATTCGATGGAAAATCAAAAATATACAAAGAGTTTTTACAGCCCAAAATAACGTCATATAAAAAAGTTATACCGAAAAACTTTTAGGAACTTCCGGCTGGGGGGGGGGATGGGCAAGTAAAGTGTTCCCTTTTTCAGGCACTGGCAAGGTATCACTATGAACTTTTCTTTTTTATCAGCATGCCGATTTTCAAATCGTCACGGCGATCTGGGAGCTTTTAACGTGTCTTAAAGGGATGCCGAAGGCATAGTCAATCGGTTACGCGCGGAAAAGAAAATGTCTCTGCGCCTCTCCCCTGAGCGCGCTCTCTCCCCTGTTGGCTACTTGCCAATTTGTTGATGAGGGGGGATCGACACATGCCGTCGGCAGCCCTTTAATCGATTGCACAATGGGAAAACGTTTGTTCGCTCGATTTACTAGGGATTTTGCCACCCGCCTGACAAGTGAAGTACGATCAATCCGAACGCAACCGCGGGACGGTTCTCCTCCTCCTCCCCCAGACAAGTATAATACTGTGATGACCGGAGCAGCATGTGAGCCCTAACTGCCTCCGACTCCCCAGAACTGCACCTCAAGACGAGGCATGTGAAGTGTCGAAAAAGGGCCCTGTGTCATGGGCCTTTGTTGTCCGCCCTGCCCAGACCATATGTTCCTCGCCGACCCTGAAGCTGAAAGCCACCCGCTGGCCGGTGTGGCCACTCGCAGCCACACCACTATACGACCAGCCGGGTGGCTTCTGCTCTGCTACAACTCACGTAGCAATACAACATTAGTTTGAACGTACAAATTTCGTTTAGTGTTTCCAAAATAGGTCGTTTCGGCCGGTACGAAAGTTGGATGGTTCGGTTCTTGGAATTCTTGTAAAATCCTAGGACGCACCATGAAGCTTTTGAAGCTTTAAAGCGGCTCTACCTCGTCAGATACCCATGATAACGTTAAATTTCATGAGGTCAAGATTACAAATTATTTTAATAATTGAAAAATATCAAACAAAATGTATTATTAGAAAAATCTGTTTTGCTAAAGGCTTCTACCTGCTTTTCAAAATTCCGAGCGCTGCAATCTTTACAAATCATTTGACATGGAAAAGTCCAAAATCCCTTTCCCCATTTCCGGCTTTCCCTTGTACCCAATGCTATTTTTCTCAACTATCACCAGTTTTTGTGTGCTAATTCTATTTGTTGTCTAATGTGTCATTTCGAAACCTTGACTCATTTCTGGTTGATTGCCAATCGAATTCTCCCCCCCATTTCGATTTCCCAAAAAAGCTCCCCACCAAAACCCTCCAAATTCCGCGCATGTTTACGGGGCGCTCGCGTGCTCCGCCACCGATCACCGCCCTTTTTGCACTTAATTTGACGATGCTCTCGATCACCTGCTGCCTCGAGATCCCCCTTATCAACAAATTGTGTGGCCCGTTTACAGGAACATTTCGGAAATGGCGATTCGGATACTCGGCGCGCTGGTGGTATTTGTGTCTACCGCACTGGCATTGAACATTGATGGAAAGGCAAGCTTTTTAAAGATTTAGTCACTTTCTAATCTTCCTTTTACCTCTAATTTTTAGGTAACCTGCCCGCCTGGCTTCAAAGTACACAAAACAGACGTCACGCTGCATAAAGTGTCCAGCCCTAAAGGTATGGTCAGATTTTGAACGTTTTCTGATGTTTCTTTTTGTATTGTAGTTAAGCTGAGTTCCAGATATCCTCTACCAACACTCCACCTCCAACAACAACGAATTTTGCATCAGCACTCAGCCGATCGACGTCAAGCGCGGCGAGCGATTGGTTTTGAATATTGACTACACGTGTCGACATCTTCTAAAGGTTTGTGACAATTTTATTAAATTTTACGTTGAAGGATAGGAAAAGGAGAATGTAGCAAGATACCTTATAGGCGACGGAGTATGGTTTTGCTAGAAATTTCATTAATTTCTTAAAAAAAGGAGTTTCCAAAAGCTTTCTTAACCTTTCTAAGGGCGATTAAAATATGTATTAACAACTACAAGATCTGTTTTCATTCGTTTTTAGGTGTGCTCATACGCCGATTCGG
This sequence comes from Mesorhabditis spiculigera, assembly GCA_958295435.1. Taxonomy (NCBI): domain Eukaryota; kingdom Metazoa; phylum Nematoda; class Chromadorea; order Rhabditida; family Rhabditidae; genus Mesorhabditis; species Mesorhabditis spiculigera. Next base: position 160,292 of record CATQJA010000753.1, read on the forward strand.
CCAAAGTCCCGATCCTGCTAAAATCAGAGCCGTTCACGCCCCGCTTCGCGGCCAGCGACGACAAGAAGATCCGATGCGGTCGCATGCGGTTCGATCCTGATGAAATCGAAAACAAACACTTTATCTTTGTGCACCCGTAATTTTATCAAACCTTTTTCTTTCCAAGATTTGCCTAAAAAGTATTTATATTTTTGGTCTTGAGTATCGATCGGAAGTAATCCTCAAAGCTACCCATTACTATTTATAATATTTTACGCCATTATTATCTTACTTGCCATATTGCTATTTTGCCACCATTTCCATTGTGATAGTCTCCTTGCCAGATTCGGCGCCACAACCCCGTGAGTTCTTTCAGTCTTGCCTTTTTTTTGCTCAATTGATTCTATCTGTTTTTGCTTTATCGACACCTTCTCTGTAAATAAATTCGATACATGTCGTGCCAATCACTACAGAGCCTTTTAAATCGTAAAAAGGTAGCTTAGGCTGAAACCTAACATTTTATGATATAATCTAACTATATTCTATTCCACCGACCATCTACCGACTTAATTTTTCTTGATAGACGATATTCCATTGTTTGCGAGCATCGGAATGCTGGGAATCGCGTTTTTTGCAACGCGAGGACTCGGCTAGCAGGGTCCAATCTCGTCGCAAAAACGGGCAGCATCAAGGCTCACTTTGTTGACTCTGCACCCAGTCCGCCTTGCAACATCTATCCGGATCATTAACACGCAAAAAGGGCAAATAGGTTTCAGCGAGCAAAGATTGGAACCTAACGGACTAATGCAAACAATTTGGGGTACAAGCCGTGTTCTGCAACCTCTAACAAAATTGGGCCAAGCTGGGTCTGTTCCAAGGTTTTGGGCGCCATTTAATAAAGGCAAAAAAGTGGGCAAATGGGCACCAAAAATGAAAAAAACGAAAAGCGACAAGACAACTTCGGAAAAATCGTCCTGAAAGCCCCGCATGTCACTGGAAAAGTGGATATTTTTCAATGCTTAGAAGCTTTTCTTATTCCAATTGCGTAATCGTATCTTTCAGGATTGATTAGAGCAATAGCGCAAGCGGTTACCTGCGTGTGTTACTTGGATTGCTGGAACTTTGCCAGAATTTGCACTCCAAAAAGGCCCTTCCTGCCTAAAACGTAGCCTGAGGGCACGCGATATCACAGCTGCGCGCCTGGTATCCTTTCATTAGTTGCTTGTTTGCTGATAAGGGCTCTTTCACGCAACATCTACCGAATCTGGCAAAATTCAAAAATTGTTACGTGGATTTCTGACTGTGCTATCCCTTTAAAGTGTATTCTGTATCAACTATAATAAAACAGTAGTGGTGTCCGTCCGTCCGTCCGTCCGTCCGTCCGTCGTGTCCCGGATTCAACTCGAAGGGGAAAGGAGCTAGAGCTTAGGTCTTTTCGGATTCGGATAGAGCGTGGTCAGAAACCCCCTAACTGATAAAAAATTAAGAAAAAGTTTTAGTTTAAATTATTAAATTTAACTTTGAAAGTCTTTTCCTTAGAAAAGCAGTGGGGGACGGAGGTTGGGGTGATTTCGGACATAGTGAGCCAGGTCGCGCGCGTTTCGGCGAGGAGGAGGGAGCGCAAGGGGGTAGCCCGAAGTCGCTGTAAGCGGCTGGTGCTAGAATAGAATTTTTTTAAAGGAACCTGTACTTTAACGGAATTCCCACGCTTACGGTTGTTTTTCGGTAGTTCCCCAAGCCATTTCGTCAACGCCACAGCGTGCAGCCGCAGACGGCCACTGATGATGCTGATGGTCAGGCTTGCGCCCGGCCACTTCACGGACGTGTGGCCAAGTGATGGGCCCCAGATCTCACTATCCTCATTCTCTGCGCCCCCCCCCCCCCCCCCTATTTGCGGAACAGTTTTCGAGGCGCTGTGCGCGGCTGTGGCGCCGCGGCTTGAGCAGGGCGCGCGGAAACAATGCGGAAGACGGAAAGACCCTCGAGGGCGGATGGGCCAGGGGGAGACACATTCCCCTAAGGGGCTCTGCTGAACTGCCCCCGCCCGGATATCCCCGTTGGCACAATGGACACACCGCAATGCACATCAACAACTAGACCCTGAAAAACAACGGGCGGAGATCTAACCCCGGGCGGGGAGTAGATGGTTCTTTTTTCGGTGATGGTTTTTGAAGTACTTTTCAAATCATCGAACTCGGGATTTTGATTGAAATTCCGCTTAGAAGGGACCTTGCTTCTCTAGTCCGGTATCTTCTCCCCGTACAGAAACTGCAAGAAAAAAATCGTACATAAGCGGTTTTGAGATCGATCGAATGTTTTTTAAAAGCGAAAACAAGAGCATACAGCGTAATTTGCGTTTTTCGATAACCTAACATCCAAAAGGCACCCAAAAGTCTCCCCACCTTAAAGCAATATTAAAAAGAAAACTCTTGCCGGGAAAACAACTTATCTATTATATTGATACAGTTCTACCACTTATACTAATAAAAAACAGTTTTTTATACCAAATTTAAACCCAAAAAGTTTCTGCGAGATTTCCTTAAACCGATCCCCGATGTATGTTCATCACACCATTACCCTTCTCTTCGCAACATTTGGTCATATTTGCATTCCAGATGCACCATTTACCCCACGCACACACTCACAAATCATACCCTCCGCCAAAAACCTGTCAAATCATCCAGTTGATGGTGCTGATGTCTTACAAGTGTCCCCCTCCCGTGCAACAAGTGCACCCTGACCTTACACACAAAAAACTGCAGCAGGGGGTGTCAATATGCCTTTGCCACCTTGGTTGTTCCATTGCTGTTTGGCTGACAATGGCAAGCGGACAGACAGATGCACAGACAGACATACAGTAGCGGGGAAGCGGCTTCAACACGGCAGCACAATTCCGCTTTGCCGTCTTTACACGCTAAGCCATTCAGGGTCCGAGGCCGGGTGGCGACTGTTTGAAAATGTGATAATGGGGTGGCGTGGCCACGCACGCGTCACCGTCCCCGCGCCCGCCGCCGGCCGCGGCGATGATGATGATGATGAGGATGGTGATGCGCCACTTGTGAAATTTTGAGTGACCTCTCGAGATGGCTGGATTGTCCGCAGCAGGGGATATGGCCTGGGAATCTGAAAAACGGGTGCGAGTGGCGGTTTATGGACATGGAAAGGCGGAGAGCGGACAAATGCTAATTTTCGGTATTTTCCCAGAATTTCGGAAAGAAAACTGACGGTTTCAAACGAACTGGAAGGGACAAAATATAGCTCCAAATCTGTGCTTTTTTGCAGGGATGAAAAGTTGATAAAGATTGTTGTCGATCCTCTTTTTTGCCGCATTTTAGGAAAACCGGGTTCTATAAATTATTTGAAAAACGAGTTTGTTAGTAAATAAAATCTCAATTTTATATCGTTTACGAAGTTTTTCGAATGACTTAAAATTAAGATATACCGGACTTTTTTTACATAAAAATAAGATTGGATCATTTTCCTTGATGAATTAATCGAAACGGATTTTCTTCTCGTAAACCATTAAAAACCCACAGGATTTTTTCCCTTTTTGGCTTTCCGTTTCCACCAAATGTGGACTCGTACTTTCAAGTGTTATGTCTGTGCCTAAATATATCGTTCAATGTGTACAAATCGCTCCCAAAAGACCGGTCCCCAAATGTGCGTGATGTTTTCCCGACAACCCATCCGGTCCATCTACCTCACCACGCTTACCAGTAACCCGCCACCAGGGCAGCTGTCAATTTGTCGAAGCTTCGGACGGGGAAAGCCAAGTTGGCACACACGCTTCTCGACGTATTGTTGACCCCGTAATTTGTGTCGACTCATGTCTCCCACACGCATCAGTAGTGTGCCCCAAGCCGGTCCCCCAGATCCCCACGGCGCGGTGAGTCACAGAACCAGAAGTCCCCCGCGCGCTTCATGCCAGACGCCCGAAAGAATGCGCGGCCCAGGGCGCGGGGGTCCTGGGCCGGCGCGCTGCGGCGCGTTTGAGGGTCATTTCGCACGTTGTGAAGCCGGGGGGCTTTTCGTGCGGCTTTGGGCACACGGGGGGGGGTTTCGGACCAATGAGAGCAGAATTTTGCGTCCAGATTGACTACTGGCTGAAGGACTAGTTCATCGAGTCAATCGAGGATTATAAGCGAGAAAGTTTAACTGTTTTTTTTGTAATGAAGTCTCCGCCTTTAGGATGAATTTCCTGTCCAAAAAAAATTAAAATAGGCGATTGCCCAAAAGGATTTGAGTTCGGATATCGTCATCAAGTGATCGTCGGGGATGCTGTTCTGCACGTACGCGAAGGGTCGTGTTACGGCGGGGTATAGACAAAAGCAACGCCGGAACCTTTATAGACGTAGTTTTTACGTAACTTCAAGCTGGGCTTGGAAATGATAAAGCTCCTAATTCACTAAGAATGAGCTTCTGGCCCAGCTTCCTGGTCGACCCCCATCCGTATTGCCTAACATTGGATGCCCCCGGGGAAAAAACGTGGGCCCTTCCCCCGTCACAAATAGTCGTGGAGATTTTTGTTGCACAGACGAGCCAAGGGCGAGAGCCGACGACGAGGGACGAGCAGCCCTCATGTACTCCCCGGATCGCCGCATTTGGGAGGGGGAGAATAGCAAACACACAGCACACACAGCATCATGGCCAGCGGCGGTCCGCAACCAAATTCCGTGACTGCTAAATGGTGCCCCCGGGGATGGGGAAGGGGCAATTCAAACATGGGGCGATCGGGGTGCAGGTACAGGTGATCAGCGACTGGAGGGTCTGCCGGGCACTCATATCATGTAAAACAAGACGCTTGGCAGCCTGGATGGGGTGAAGTGGCGAGGGAGATGATAGCCCTGTAGACAGAGTGCAAGTACACAACACGTGGCTATACCATGTTGGGCTGGATTGGTGAGGTTTGGTGTTGTTTGGTGCTGCGTGCGGGCGAGTTGCGTGTCTGCTTGGATTTCCTGGTTTTATCTGTTATCTGTAACTGCTTCTCACACACGTACTCTGTCTCTCTCGCTCTCTTTCTCACTAGTCTCTCACTCACCGCAACTCCTCCAGACCCGCTGAAAACTGCAAACACACTACCTCATGACTTACGGACTCAAATACTGTTCAAAGGTAAAATATGCAAAAACAGACTAGCTTCACCATCTCCCAACTCCCGTAAAACTTAAAACCCCAGCCCCTCTGCGCCCATGCATCCCGCGCGCTGGCCCAAAACGCGTGCGCCTCATTAGCATCTCCAGCCTGACCCGGCGCCCCCACTCATAATCATAATCCCTGGGCCACGCGGGGGCTATCAATGGGTGAGTGGCCAAATGTGAGCACGGGGTGTGCGCTTGATCTGGGGGCAGCCGTAAGCGCGTTTGCTCACGGGCCCGGGGACGTCATCTTGCACCCCGGCGCCTCCGTATGTGGCCGTTTTGAAACTCTCAGGGTGGCAGATAATGGCGGGGGTAGACAGTGGTGGAGAGGCGAGAGCGAAAGAGAGAGAGAGAGAGAGAGAGAGAGAGAGAGCAAACTGTCGCCATTGTTGCGAAGGGTACACCTGGCCGAGTCATCATCAGCAAAAGAAAGAATGAGGTTTGAAGAGATTCCGAAGCAAAGTAAACGATTCTTTCCAGGGCCTTTCCAGGATTGTAAGCACAAACCATAGCTAAAAAAGCTGCCCCAAAATAATCGAAACCCCTCTAGATTGAGACGTCGAGAAAACGAGAGCTTCCAGGATCCACGTCGAAGCGAGAGACCCAGAGAAGCAGAACAAAGTTCCCGCGCGATCACAGATAATGAGGAGTGTGCATACAATCGCAGAGAAACGCGACAAAAGGGTGCGAGAGAGCAAAAGACCCCGGGCTGGGGGGCCGGGCCGCTTCCGGATGAGTCAGGCGGGGCGGACGCGCGCGGGCCTCCCAACGGAAGGCCCCTTTATAAGCCGGAGGGTCGTCGGACGACGGCAGTGCACAGCGGCACCAACCGTATCCACCCCACCTCGACAGCTAACATGCTTCTCAAGGCCTTTTTCCTCGGCTCCCTGCTGGTGATTGCGGCTTACGCCGAAGAGGAGGTGCGTTTATTTCATTTTTTTTGGCTTACTTGCCTAGTAAAAAGTTTTTGATATTCACCATTTTACTTCTCTATCAGGTTTCTTCATCGTTTTTCATTCAAAAATTTAAAAATTACGAGCATTTTAAGTCTTCTTAGGCGGCCTTCGATTCTGTTTTGAAGAAACCTGAAAAGCTTGAGGTCGAGCTCACTTCTAAACGATTCTATTGAATGTAATGACATTTTAAACGTTTATGACTTGCTGATTTCCTATCGCGCTTGAATTTAAAATGCCCAAAATCAGCAAAATTACCACATTTTGAAGCTGCGCTCTTTATCATTCTCCCTCATTACACATTTTCTACCTAGGAAAAACCCTGAAAAACGAGCGCTAGCTACACTACTCCTTACTTCTCCGCCCAACAACCAAAACTCCCCCACCTCAAAACGGTCCAGTTGATACAGGAAATAGCCAGGGGCAACGAGCGCTGCGCTCGAAAAACACTTGGGGGCCCTCCCCGGCTGTTTTTTTGTTTGTTGTCGATGCCCAGGGAGCGTGTGCGCGCACACAAAAGACCCCTCCTCAAAATGTCGACTGTTTTTCCGTGTTTTCGCCCCGGTCTACAATCCTCTTTTTCCAGGCGACCACCGCCGCCCCGAAGGAGGAGGTCACCTCGCCGGCCGTCGTCCGTGCCAAGAGGCAGTGTGGCTGCTCCGGGTGCTCGTCGTGCGGTCAGCAGCAGACTCAGGTAGAGGATTGTGTTTTTCGCACAGAATCTTTGGTCCAAAGGAACACCGCGTCGCCAAACGCGTTGATACTCTGAACATAACGTTTTTATGATCTCACTTCATTTCCCAATTTTTTCAGTGCGTCCCCGTTTGCGTGCAGCAATGCCAGTCCGCCTGCCAGACCTCTCAGTGCTCCAACCAGTGCCAGAGCAGCTGCCAGCAGCAGTGCGGAGTATGAAAATACCTGTCGGACCCTCACATACGACATTTCCAGGTTGCCATCGCCATCCCTGTCCAGCAGCAGTGCAACCAGTGCCAGAACCAGTGCCAGTCGTCGTGCGGCTCCAACATGATCTGCTTCCAGACTTGCCAGCAGAACTCGTGCCCCCAGTGCTGCCCCCAGCAACAGTGCTGCCCCCAGAATAACTGCCAGCAGCCCCCGCAGGTATGAATCGTTTGATTGTCCATGGGGTAGCATTACCTCCTGAGGTTCCTGAGCCATAAGCCTAGGACTAGGCTTGCTGAGGCCTTGATAACCTTCCCTTCCAGGTCATCGTCCTCCAGCAGCAGCAGCAGAACCAGTGCCAGTCGCCATGCTGCAACTCGTGCCAGTCCGCCTGCCAGAGCCAGTGCTCCACTCCCATCTGCGTCCAGGGATGCCAGTCCTCGTGCAACTCGGTGGGTACCTTAAACCTATTCTAACTCGCTTTCTGAACCCCTCGAAAACCCTGGCCTTTTCAGCAGTGCAGCAACTCCCAGCAGCCAATCGTCATCGTCGTCCCCAACAACGACCAATGGTAAAGTTTAGACTCTTGATTGTGATAACAATTCGACCTCTAGCTCCTCGTCCTGCTCCAACTCGTGCCAGCAGCAGTGCCCCACCCCCGTCTGCGTCCAGACCTGCCAGAACCAGTGCCAGTCTGCCTGCGGATGCCAGAGCAACAACTGCAACCAGCAGCAGCAGCCCATCATCGTCCTCCAGCAGCAGCAGAACCAGTGCCAGAACACCTGCCAGAGCCAGTGCATGAACTCCTGCACCACCACCCAGACTGTCGTAAGTTGATGGGACTTGAGCTCGAAGAGTTATGATCTTTTCTTGTAAACCTCGGAGTTTTCAGCTGCAGTGCCAGCCGGTGTGCGCCCAGACTTGCCAGCAGACCTGCCAGCAAGCCCAGCAGATCGTCATCCCGTGCCAGAGCTCCGGCTCGTCGTGCTCGTGCAACTCTGGCTACTCCCAGTGCGGAGGCTCGTGCTGCCGTATCTAAGGTTGGTGGCTTTTTTCGTGATTTCTCTGGCTTAGGCTTAAACACGAATCATCAGGCTCATCAAACATGCCCCATTTCAGCGTCACCCCGACTAGCCACCCACTTCGCCATCCCCAAAACCCATTCGCCAATCCGAAACAAAACCTCGAGCGTGGGAGTATTGTGCGGCCCCTTACCGAGGCCCATCCCGTCGTGTGTCTGTATATTTATAGCGCCCACCATGTCGTCCATAGGACCCTACCTGGTCTGCCCGGCTATAATAATAAATTATCTATACCAAAGACATTTCTACTGCACATGCAAAAGGATCCTAAGGACGATCCACACCTCGTTACAGAGAACGCATTGCAATTCCAACATCTAGCCCATCAACTAGCCAACACCCATATCAAGAACGGCAAAACCGCAAACGCATAGCTTCTCGCATTCCCCGCTCGCGACAATCGCAGGGCGCACCTAAAAAACCCGCTAAAAACCGCCCCGGAACCGGGAAATTTTTCGGGGAAATTGGCCGACGCCCAAATGCGCATCTGGCGCGCTATTCCGGGGGCAGTGGTCAACATTTTTTGGCTTCCCATGGTTTAACGGGACCTCTTATGTATTTTATAAACTCTTTTCTTTTTCTTTTTACTGATTGCAAAAACTTAGGCAATAAATTTTAGTTATACATTTTTTTAAATGTCGCTTGCTGAATGGCATGGTATATTTTCCAATGGCAAATTGCCAGCCTTTTCCTGCATATTTAGCACCATTGATTAAATGTATTACGTTGCTTTGAAAGAGGAGGTTTCATACCTTTTATTATGGCGTTATAGCAGTGTCTTTTAGTAACACCGGTTTTTACCGGCAAAACCAATCTCGGAATTCCAGCCTTAATTTGGAGATATTTTAAACGATTAAATGCCAAATTGAAGGTTTTTCGACCTTACGATTAGCTATACCTTTCTCTTAATTGTTTTATTTTCCCCGGCTCTCCCCAAAACCATAACGACCTCCACCGCAGACTGCGCGTTTGACCACTATGCCTCAATAGCCCCGCGGCGTTGATTTGTGTGATTAGCGAGGGACCGGAATCAGTTCTCCGCCTCCATCCAGGGCACGGGCTCGCATCTCAAAAAGGTGCATCCGATACCGGACTGGCCGGAGAGAGAGGGGCGATCCCTTGAGTCGATCCGTCGAGTGTTCGCATCGCCCCCACGTTGGCTGCCGTTAGTTGATGATGGTGGTGTGGCATCAAGCGATTTCCGTATATCAGGACACTCTAAGCATGCGACGCGGGGGACGTCATCGCGGAAAATGAGACAATGGGGGCTGAGAAGCGCTTGGTGATAATTGAGTGGATCAGGGACCAATAAAAAATATCCATAATTTGAAGAACCGAAAAACAGGAATTAGCGCTTCTTGAACGTGTTTAAAGCATACGGAAATCCGCAATGTACAAAACACAGTAAATTGCAACCTTGCAAGGTTTTAAGACGCCAAAAAAAAGAATTTGCGGCATGAATTCCTAACCCGAACGGCGTGATTCGCGTGGCTCTAACATGTCGAGTTTTCGACTAATCAAGCCAACACAATCGCTTGTAATTACCGGCTCTTGGCAAAATTTTCAGACATAAGAAAAGTAGTACGGTATGTTAAAGGCTGCAAGATCATCAAATAGCTAAACTAATCGATTACGACATAAAATCTCCGATTCTCCGATTCTGATGGGTTTTGACAAGTGGCAATGAAGCACTGGCAATTTTAGAATTCCATAAACACCTAAGGTATGGCAAAGCCCTTCCTAAGTGTTACCCAACAAACCCATCAGGACATGAAATATTATCAAATTACAAATGTTTGGTCCCCTGCGTGTCGATCAACACTACCCCACCATCCTGCCATCAAACAATAACGTATCAGAAACCCTTCCTGGCCGTTTTTTGCACTTTTCCCCGGCCGTCAATTGGAAAGTGCCGTAAGCGCCTTTCGATCCGGGGCAGTCGGCTGCCGTTCGCAGATCCAATCTGCCCTCATAGCTCTTCGATGGCACCTTTCACTTCGATGCTTGAGCAAATTCCCGAGATGCGCGCGAGATTAACGAGGCACCAGCCGGTAGCGAGCCTTGGGGAAGTTGTTGCTCGGTTTCGGCGTCTTGCTCACTTTTTCTTCAAGAATACTTCGAATTCTAAGTTCTTTTTTAAAGTCTAAGTTCAATTAAAGTCATGCACGTTCTAAAGTTATTTTTATTCTAACCTTCCTTACCGGTTTTTCAGGCCCCGGAGTTTTGTGTTGAGTTCGTTTTTTCTAGGATGCGGTTAGCCGGTCTTCTCTTGCTTCTTCCAAATGTTCTTGCTGTCTACTTCCCATTCGAGTAAGTTAAACTGTATTAATCTCCTACGATACCTTTTCGGCAACGCTACGCAACTGTCAACGGCGAGACTCAACCCATACAGTATGTGAGTATCCGATTTGCATAATTTTGATAGCTGCCTTATAAAAATGACTTCCCATTTGTTTTACGAAGTAATTCCAAGCTCAGGTCCACATCTCCGAACTGCTAGGCAGAAGGGCAATGTCCTCAAAGCTACATCAAATGCCTGATGAAGCGCATTTTACCCCGCAGAGCTTGCCGGTCAACTTTGAAGACAACTATGAGCAGGAGATTAAGGTAAGGATCGATAATTTATGGAAATTAAAAACTCTAGAGGCGTCTGCACAAGAAAAGAAAATCACACAAGAAGCATCGCCGTCATCATCACCACCGTCCTCACCATCGACAGCGAGAAGGACTTGGCGAAGCCCCCGATAATAAGCTGCATATTGTGGAGAATGGGCCGTTGTCGCAGATTATTACTGAGGTTTGGTTAATGCAACAATTTTTGATCTGTATTTCACTCTCTCACTCTATCTCTCTCTCTCTCTCTAACTCTCGTTAATCCAGTCAGTACCATCCGAGCTATAGTTTAATTCTAGGAAAACGGCCAAACCGTTCTCACCCATCGATTTGACTATGAAAAAGCCAAGAAGAAGGACGATGGCATTGATGATATGAAGGTAACTCAAGCGGCAAACTAGGAATTCTAGCAGAAAAATCCTTGGGGAACAAATCTGTTTAGGTGGAGCGTGTGGAACGGCTAAACCTACCCGACTACGTGCAAGAAACGAAAATCATGCACAAGAAGAACATCTCCCCGTCGACGCTGGCGATTCTGCAAAAGTTGAGGTGTGTGTTTCGAGTTTTTTCAGCTGGCTTTTGCTATATTGCCCAGATTTGTATACATTTAGGCTGTAAAATGGATACATTAAAGAGATGAGGACGGCTTGGGGAGGGGGTTCAACAGATGCAACGGCGAGAGAGAGCGCCCAGGGGAGAGGCGCAGAGACATTTGCTTTCCCGCGCGTAATCGATTGACTTATGCCGCCCCTATCCCTTTAAGCACACTAGTTAATAACCGTGATATTTGAAAAGTAACTGAAAGCTAAAAACCATTTTTCAGAGCTTCCGGAGCGCTCCTAAGCCCAGCAGCGGGATGGCCAACGCGTCAGATGCCGTTCGATCGTCGTGGTGCTCCACCAGTCTTTGGAGCCCCGATCCGAAGCGCCATCCCGATTGGCACATCGCAGGGCAGCCAGCTCGCCTACATGTATCCTCAGTATTCCCGGAAATTTGTTTGATCTGCCGAATATCCGCTGCCTCTTCTACTACGTGTAATATCGCCATGGTGCATTAATAAAGTTTTTGCTGATATAGATTTTCAAGCGGAATATAGGCAGGGTTAAAGGTACCGTGCGCCCTCGGTTTGAAAGGTCTACTTTAAGATCTTAGAAAAATTGTGTTTTAGAATGCCGGGTTACGGTATGTGCTAAAATTCGGGCAAAACCGAACCCGAGACGCTCGCCTAGGGCAAGCGCTTTCGACCACTTGGCCATGGGAGGGGGGCGGTGCGGAGGGGGCGAAGGGAAATGTCGGAGGTCTATAGCTGAGTATCTTTACGCGGTTGTAACAGTCGAATAACAAGATATTGAATTCATTCATAACAGTAGCGAATGCTCGTGGGGTATCAGGAGAAGGTTTAGATGGGCAATTTTATGGTTTAGAGACAGCGTAATTCGTTGAAAGCGAATTATCAAGCGCAGATTCGGCATCTTCTGCCAAAAAATCAATTAGTTACCTTTCTCTGTAAAAGTAATTTAACAGGATATTTGCTTTATAAACTACTGCTGAAGTAGCATAATCGAGATTTCGACATCTCGCAACGCTACCCACACACACTTTCCCCCGCGAATCCCGTTCGCCTACGCAAAAACCGCAAAAAAGCAAGCGACATAGTGGTACGCTCAGGGTGCTCCCCTCGAGATCCACTGTAAAGAAGTGGTCCTTCAGGCGCCACTATGTCGCTCCCGCGCTTTTTATGGCAGAAATCAGCTCGGTGGTTTGCACGGCGCGGGATTTCGGTTTCGGCGCCCCCGGGATCAGCCACTGCCACTCTTAAGCAAACACTAGCTGATCATGATGATTTCCAGCTTTCCTAACCATTAACGTATCGCATTGATTTTTCGCGCCTTGAAAATTTTTTTACTTGATTTTCAGGACCTTACTTTAGTGATTAAAGTACGACACTTAAAAAAAAAGTTTTCACCCTAGAAAACTCTCAATTTTGTATAGTTTAATTTTGTATAATTTAGTATCGCCTCATTATAACGCAAAAATTATTTTATTGTCGCTAGAACAGGCAAAATATAGCTAGCTATAGCTGCCGTGTGCATACGATGTTCCTTCATCCGTGTTTCGGTTCGGCTTCTTCACCCCCGGTTCCTTATGTGGCTGGCTAACTAGCTAGGACTATAAAACCTTTGGATCGAATCCACCTTGCCACCTGGCTTTCCTCAATACACCCATTTACCTCTCAAGGTTTTTAGAAAACGGATGTTGCTACTGCTCGGCGTTTTATATATTAGGTAGGTGCACTTGAAGATCTTACGATGCATCGCGAAAAACTACCACTGAGAACTTGCTTATTGACAAAAGCATACTCAAACATTTTTATAGCCCTGAGACTCCTTATTAGGGCGTTATTTACCTTGAAGTCAGCGGGTTAAGCTCTTTAATCGGGACATTTCCTAAATAAATGCAATAAAACTCATAAATATTGATTCTAGGACGGGAATTAATCTTTCTTTTTCTACCGTTTAACTCCTCTGTTTTAGCTACCTATCAGAAGCTGCCTCTACCCTACGTGACGGCGGAGATGACCGGGACCTAATCGCCGTCCAACCCTCATTTATGGAATTCGAAGACCCGGTAGAAGCCTTTTCCCATCCAAACGCATCACCCGTTTTCAGATAGCCCGTCGATTAGGGTTGCTGATGCAGCAAGAAACTAGCACATCAGCCGCTAAAACCACTTCTCAAGCGACGATTTCGCTGGCCCCAAGACCGAGTCCCACTCCTAGGCGCAAAAAGATACGCCACGCCATCGCCTTCCGCACCTATTGGCAACCAAAAATGTCCCAGCCAAGGCCCACGACACCTGAGCCAATGCCGGAATATCCGCTTCCGGTGAAAGATATGGTTCGTTATCAGAGGGATAGTTCAGCCCTTGTGCTTGGGCAGTACCTTGGGTGACTATTGACGCAGGGGCGACGTGGGCCAGCAGGCCCCCTGCGTCGATAGTCACCCAACGTGTTGCGCAAGTAGTCCAAGGCTGAACTATCTCTTTGAGTAAATCTTAATTGGGGTCTGAGCGTAGCAAATTGGCCCTGTTTATAGTTAGTCCCTCAACCCTCGACGTCTACCTCCAGACCTTCATCAACTGCAGAGAAACCGATTTTGGTCGTTGAAAATTGGCAACAGCCTGAAACGACACCAGCTGTTTCGTAAGTCCAAATTAAATTCTTTAAAACGATCAATTTTAGATCACCGACGGCCACTACGGATATTCCAATCCGGATGACCACTCGGCAATTTGCTAGAATTCGGGTAAGTACCAGCTCACAACAGCTGCCACACTTCTACTTCCATGGTATTCGATCGAAAATTTGTCCCATTCAGACCCTCGTCCCCATCGTGCAAACCTACGAAGATGGCCAGCGATTTGATGTGAAAATGCTGCCCTCTTCACTGGGTCAATTTGTCCCATTGGCGCCTCTCGGTGAGCGCTACCGTATTTTACTGCCTTAATTGATTGATTAACAATTTATCCAATGAAATACACCTTTAGTTGGCGACGAGAACAGCCGAAAAAATGCGGTCCCCGTGCTGAAGACGGTAGGAAAGCTTGGAGCTCAAAACAAGATATTTCTAGGTTCTACGGCCGCAACTCATACGCGGACGTCTTGGACTTGCCGATCGCGTCGAATACGTGCCGTATCGGTACGTTGCCCTGGCGTCAAGGGCCAGAACAGAAAAGTGGGTTCATGCCTGAAAAGTGGAAATTTTTGGATCAGTCAAAACCGTTATATGTTGATTATAGTGCCCGCTCGCCGCTACAATATCGACTGCCATAATCAGCAGCTACAAATATTTATGATCTCGTGCTTAATAAATTATTTTTATGAAATTGTGCGTAATACATTTAACCCAACACATAACGTAATTTCTCTATAAATTTCGGGCTTAGGGCTTACTGTAAAATCGCGCAATCAGGAGAGACGAATTGCCACCCTCCCTTTAAAATTTCAAAATGTGATATTTCTGGTCGTTTTACATAAATGGTTTTAAAATCTGGGGTTTCTGGTTGTCGGGTTTTGGCCTGCCGGGATTTTGGCTTTCGGGTTTTTGGCTGTCGAGATTTTGTCTGTTGTGATTTTGGATGTCGGGATTTTTGCTGTCGGTATTTGGACTGTCGGGATTTTGGCTGTCGGGATTTTGGCTGTCGGATTTTTAATGTTGGGATTTTCGCTGACGGGATTTTGGCTGTCGGGATTTTGAATGCCGGGATTTTGAATGTTGGGATTTTCGCTGTCGGGGTTTTGGCTTCGGGATTTGTAACGCCGGAATTTTGGCGTTTTCCCATCTAACCTCAACCCAACCTTGAACTTCTGCACAACCCTCCATAGCCTCACTTTCCCATTTCCCAATATCTAATTGTCCCTCTCTCGCCCTTCTCCCACAAGAAGAATGATGAGATGTGTATTTACGAGGGGAATCAATTGCCTAATTAGGCGATCCAACACGAAGAAAGACAGAGAGGAACCGATCGGCATCTCCGGCTGCCTATTGCGATCGGATGGCCTGGTAGCCCGACGGCAAGAAGGTTGGTAAAAAGTGGCGAGGCTCAGGGGAGGGAGGAGGTTGACGGGCAGCCGGGGGGAAGCTGAGGAAAAAGCCCCATCCTGCTACGGGACAGCTCGACGTTCGCCCTCAGCTCCTGGTTGGCACACGCGCGATCGGCCAGTCGTGTATTCCGGAGGGTTGGGCTGGCAGCTTACCTTTGGTATCATCACTACCTCTGATCGATAATATTTGGCGCTGAGAGGTTCTTAACAAAATATGGTAAGTCTCGCTTTGTTTTTGTAATTTTTTGCTGCATCTTGAGGAAATTTAGGAAGGAATTGAGGTTCTTAGAGGAACCCCTTTTCTACATAGCAACTTTCAAAGTTTTCTACTCATTTTTTTGTCAAGTTCTCGTCTCCAAAACTTGCAAAAACTTCCTCAATTCGTTCCAGATCTTCCTCATCCTTCTCCTTGCCTCACCAGCTCTTGGAGCTCCGCAAGCGGCGTACCAGTAAGCACAAAATATAAGATATCTGAAATTCCTAATAGATTATTTGCTCTTTCTCCCTTCCGGCTCGACTTCAACGGCCATAACTTAGAGGAGTCGCACTTCCATGGCAGCAAGGTACCTTTTTTAATACGCAAAACCATCCAAGATCTGACAAAAAAAAAAAAAACAATTTTCAGAGAGCATCGCCACTCTCTGAAGCCGCCATCGCTTCCGCTAAGGGCCAGCAAGTCCTACTGCTATTGCCGCAAGGGGTAGATTACGTTTGTAAGCCAGATCACCAAAAAGAATAGATGCCCGCTTCCGCCGCCCTGACCGACGCGCTCAAGCAAAAGTTCCCTGAGGCCGAGGAGGTCACGGTAAATCTACGAACTTACCAGAACCCATGATTTGAATGTTTTTAGGTCCACCCTCGGCTCCAGAAACTCCAGGATAAAGCTGATGAGGTTGTGGCGGCACGAGTGGAGATGCACAAGGCCGTTGATACGCCTCAAAGCAAATGGGAAACTGTTGTAAGTCTCTTCAAACTTCCAGAGCTCGTTCCTTCCGATCTTGCTCATGCTCCTTTCAGGTTGAAGGTTCCGGTGCCGAGCAGGTAGCCGAAGTTAGCGACACCGTTGTCGAGGTCACCGGCGTCAAGGGGATTCATGACGTCGAGGAAGAGGTGCTTAGTGCGGAAACAAAAGATTCAACTGCCACCGAGACCAAGGAGGCCACTACCGCTTCAAGCAAGGTATCGAAACACCATGATACTCCAACTACAAAACAATTTTCAGGAATCCCCAACCAGCAGCGAGGAAGCCAAAGAGCTCCACAAGCAACCGAAAGAGGAGGTCCAGCTCGCCAAAAAGTCTCCAAAGCTCTCCCCGCTAGAGGAAATCCTGGTTCACAAACTCTCTGAAGATGGTGACGTCAAGGAATCCGCCGACTTGGGCAAGGTCATTGAAGAAATCAGGGGTGATGGGGATGAGAAGCAGCTGGATAGCGCTGAAGTTGAAACTAAGCCGACTACCACGATATCGACAACTACTGAAGCCCCAATGACTACTGAAAGTCTTGTGCATGAGCTATCCAAGGCGCTCAATAGCACAATATCGGAGGCAGTAGCCGAAGAGAAAGTGGAAATGGAAGTTCCGAAGAAGATGGGCAATGAGGAGAGGGAAAAGCCGAATCCGATGCAAGGGTTGATGGGAATGGATGAGCATAGTAGCTCCTCGGAGTCGAAGACTTCCAAGATTGTTGATGGCGAGAGTGGGGAGGTAAGTCGATGTTTTACCGCCTGCCCTAAAAGGCTTCTGGAGGCTTTAATGGCAAACCCTAAAAACCCTAAAACCCCACAACATCAAAAACTAGAGTTCCGTCTTTGGCTTCTAAATTTACACTAAAAATTCGACTTAAACCCGGATTAAATGCACGATCGAAAAATTTGAGAACTAAAGCACCGATGTTATTACGAGAAGCCGTCGACCTTTTAAAACTTAAATTATTTAGATGAAAGCTGAAGCCACAGAGAAGGAAAGCGCTGAAGATAAAGTTGAACCGACAACGCTAGAACCGGTAACGACAACAACTACTGGAGCTCCAGTGGAGACCACCACCGTAGAGGTCAAGGAAAAGGAGAAGGAGAAATCCGTGTTCAAGCAGATTTGGCCAACGGAGGTCGTGATTGAGGTATCAGTTCATTAAGGGTATGACCAAAGCCAATTAAGGGTCGTGAGTTCTACCTAGTGCCAAAAGGCGCCCGAGCGCGCGACTACTTGGAGCCGTACAGGGGTGGTGGCTATATGGTGAAGCAATCGGCTGACGATTGGTTCAGAGGACTGCATAGGGTAAGAATATCGATAGGAAAAATGTAGCTTAATTGCTTTTTTTTTGAAGTATCGGCTACTGAAAATTATAATTTTTTTAAACATTCGTCGCAAGATAAATTCAGTATAGCAAGATTTACCCTAATTCCAGCAACTCAACGAGGCCTAACGCGTCACCCCGAATACGCCCACGCCAATTTTTAATAAGCTTTATACCCCTTTTATGTGTCTGTAAATAAATGCTCGAATTTATAATGACCGGGGCGGAAAGGGGGGGGGGGGGAAGAGGGTGGACGATCGACAAAAATTAGGGATTCGCGATGCTGCTGTCGTGTTGTATCGGCGGGTTGAACTCTTGGGAAACGATCGGGCGGGCATTTCTGGAATGAATGCAGTCATTCTACAATTTTTGCTGCTAGTTACGAGCCGCATTGCCGCCGAGGATTTTTTGGGTAGGGTTTTAGTGCGTTACTTAATGAATTTCATGCTGTAACATGGTAGATATTGATTTTTGCGCCTTGCGATGTTGATCTAACAATTTCAAACTCTCTGAAAAATAACTAAAACCTTATATTAATGTGAAAAATGTCATTGAAGAAACTTTAACGCTTAAAAGACCATTAGCAAGTTCTCACGGTTCGCACGCTTTTTGTTGTATTCCCACTTATAATATAAGTCTTTAAACCTTAAAGCAGCTTTTTTGAATCTCTAAATTGTGCTCTCTTACTACTTTCCAAGTATTTTACATGGCGGAAACTGACGCTCAGTATTCTACAAATTTAGCTTAAGAAATGCGAGCTTGAGAACTTTGCGAGTTTTGCTCATTACCTTCAAAAACCTTTAAAAACTTCCAGATAGCCACCACATTGTCAAACGTTCTCTGAAGGTCACCGAAAATGTGGTGGCCATTCGGGTTGACCACATCTACCGCCTCGTTAAAATCGGCGGTTTCAAGATTGAAAAGGAGCTCCGTGCACCCCCGGGTCAATTTGGTCCCCCGTCGAACCGCCTGGGTAGCGAGGAGGAGGTGAACGTGGTGACGGAGTGCGACGATTTGACGACGAAGGGAAAGAGCACTTCTGTAACGACTCGGGGTCCAGAAAAAAGGCCAAACGTCACTAGACCCAAGCTCGAAAATCAAGAAACGGAATGTGAGAGCACGACAAAAAGGATACCGACTGATGGGGAGACACAATGTGATGGCAGTACCACCACCAATATGGAGGTCGAGTCTACGGAGACAGAGTGCGACAATCAAACGACTACATCCAAGGGGATCGAGGATAACGAGGAAGAAAAGGTAGACGTTGAAAATGAGGACCAGGAGATTCTTGGCAACACAGGCCTCACCGAGTGTGACACGACGAAAACCCCTGAGCCTAACGACATCGAGTGTGATGACACAGAATGCGATAGTACCCAGCCAACCGTGCCTAAAACCAGACCTTCGACTTCCGACTCTAAGATTACTCCCGATGATGGCGAATTCCATGGCTATGGCGGCATCACTGAGTGCGAATCGCCCAGCACTGAACCGGTAGAAAACGGGCTCTCTAGGAATCCCATGGACGGCGAAGGACGTGATGGTACCGATACAGTAAGCACCGAGGCCTCGACTAAATGCGACACGGTCGAAACGCAACCTCCGGTGGAGATGGAATGTGACTCTTCTACCACGGCGACGTCAGAGGGAGAAACAGAGTGTGACTCTAGCCCCGCAAGTCGGTCATCAAAAAGTTCCACCACAAAAGGACCGACAACTGAGTGTGACTCCTCGTCGACAGCCAGAACTTCGCCAGACGTGGAGACAGAATGTGACTCCTCTACGCCATCGCCGGCCGCAGAAGAAGAAACGGAGTGCAGCTCAAGTTCTACAGGGCAACCTGCTTCTGGAGCGAGTTCGGAAGAAGCTGAGACCGAGTGCGACTCAAGCTCAAGCCGGTCTTCATCGACATCGATATCGATCGACGCAAAAACTGAATGTGATTCCTCAACCACGAAGCCTACCGAGTCAAGCTCCACTAAAGGATCTTCGACAACCTCTCATTCAACGGTACCGGAAACCGAGTGCGAATCTTCTACCACGAAGGAGACCCCGGAAGAGGAAACAGAGTGTGACATTACCAAGACGCCCTCGACTGAAGCCCAGACCGAGTGCGAGTCCTCGACACAACCGCCAAGGATCCGGCAACCAACGAGCGGAGAAACGGAATGTGAATCCAGCTCCAAAGGTACGACTTCGACGTCGCCAGAAGCGGGAACCGAGTGTGAGTCTACCAGTATACCTCCCCCTGAGAAGTTGATCACTGGCGAGGGTGAAACTGAATGTGACTCTGCGAGAGAGGGTAGATCTGCAACCAGCCTCTCGTCGACGAGTCCTAGAGGACCAGAAACTGAATGTGACTCGAGTTCCACAAGACATTCTGGAACGAAGTCGACTGATCCGGGAACGGAATGTGACTCAAGCCCTACTAGTCATTCTTCGACAAGTAAGCCCTTTACAGATCCGGAAACGGAATGTGACTCCACGACGGTAACTCCTTCGCCTTCGACAGATGGAGAAACGGAATGTGAGTCAAGCTCAGCAAGTCCAAAATACCCTGTAACGCGCCCGACTTCTGTCGATTCAGAAACAGAATGTGACACGTCAACAAAGGATCCGTCAACGGAAACTACGGAAAGCCCTACAATTCGGCGAAAACCTGAAGCTTCCTTGGAAGAGGCTGAAACCGAATGTGCATCGAGTTCCACAGCCAAGCCCTCCACTATCGACGATGCCGAGACTGAATGCGAAACATCTACGAAAACTTCGACCCGAATCATCTCCATCACAAGTGCGCCTCCAAAGATTATCACGAGACCAACGCGGACGGTTACAAAATCGATAACGGTTGACTCGAGCGCTGTGATCGAAGAAGTTACGGAGACTGAGTGCGACTCCAGCTCCGGCAGCTCTACTACGAATGCAAACCCTACTGAACTCGAGACTGAGTGTGAGTCAAGCTCTACGTTTAGGCCTACTACAAGTCCAACTTCAACAGCGGCGGAGACTGAATGCAATTCCGACTCAACACGGCAAACTGGAAGGACCAGCACTTTTCCCAAAACAGAGTATGCGACGAGTTGGACCAGAAAGCCCTCCACAGAGCGCGATCCGTCCGATATCGAGACCGAATGCGAGACGAGCACGATGAATCGACCGAGTACAAGTCCATCCACAACAGAAATCGAAACTAGCTCAACTTCTACGGCTAGGCCATCGTCAAGAACCGAACCTAGTGAGTCGGAGACAGAGTGTGACAACGACCCAACTGCGCCCAGCCCGAGTTCTACCGATCCGACAGAATGTGAATCGAGCTCGACTCGAAAAATAGCTAGCTCAACAGCTACGACTAGACCATCAACAAGTTCTGAATCTGTTCGGCCGGAGACTGAGTGCGACTCAACTAGGACAAGCCCAAGTCCGGTGGAACAGGAGACTGAATGTGAATCGAGCTCAACACAAAAGCATTCGACGACTCAAAGAGACCCAATACAGCGTAGCACTAGAGTTCCGGGCAGCAGCTCGAGTTCGCCAGAGCAGAGCTCAAGCGGAACGCATTCTACAAGTATGAAGACAGCCGATCCCGAGACCGAGTGTGACGACGGCACGACGTCGACAAGTACAAGTTCAAGCACGTCAAGCTCGACCCAAAAGCCGCCAACAAGACCCACTACCGTAGAAGATGAGACTGAGTGCGATAGCAGCTCTACCGAACAGCAATCCACAAGCTCACACCCGACAAAGACCAGTCGCCGCTCGGGCTCTACTCCTTCGGCTTCCACAGCCGATCCCGAGACGGAGTGTGACAACGACACGACATCGACAACTGCAACCTCCA
The DNA here is from genome assembly GCA_958295435.1 of Mesorhabditis spiculigera. Lineage (NCBI taxonomy): Eukaryota > Metazoa > Nematoda > Chromadorea > Rhabditida > Rhabditidae > Mesorhabditis > Mesorhabditis spiculigera. The sequence goes on from CATQJA010000753.1 coordinate 181,698, forward strand.
CCGAGGCTGTGACCGAATCTGAGTCGAGCTCGACGAAAAATCCTTCCACACCGCAAAGCCCAATGGAAGATGAAACTGAATGCGATAGCAGCTCAACGAATAAGCAACCTACCACATCAGGTTCGACACGAGCGGAAACAGAATCTATCTCCACACGCACAGGGCCCACGAACAAAAGTCCAACCGATGCCGAGACCGAGTGTGAGAGCGACTCAACGCCGGAGAGCACTAGCTCAAGCTCCACGAAAAGACCCTTGACGACGCCGAGCCCAATACCTATAGATGCGGAAACAGAATGCGATAGTAGCTCGACTCAAAAACACCACTCGAGCTCGAAATCGACACCTCTGACTAGCGGAACTGCCACAACCCCTCACCCAACAGAGGCGGAGACGGAGTGTGAGTCGAGCTCTACATACGCTACGACTGCCACTCGAGGTGGTTCCACTGGCAGCTCAACGACGAGAACTCAAACTTCCGCTCCTGAGGAATCCGAGACCGAGTGCGAGTCGACCCCAACAAAACCGCCTTCAACAAGTGCAAGTTCGCCGGAAGCCGAAACCGAGTGCGATTCGACTTCCACAACCGGGTCTTCAGGACTGCCAAGCTCCACGAGCCGTTCGACGACGAACTCAGGTTCTGATGAAACCGAGTGTGAATCAAGTTCGACAGCCCGGCCTTCAGGACAGCCAAGCTCAACGAGCCGTCCGTCGACAAGTTCAGCTCCTGATGACGAGACCGAGTGCGAGTCGAGTTCAACAAGTCGACCTTCGACAAGCTCTCGGCCCAAGGTGGAAGAAACTGAATGCGACTCGAGTTCGAAATCGACATCGTCAAGAAGTTCCAGCACAGCTGAAGCGGAGACCGAGTGCGAAGAAAGCTCGACAACCCGGCCCTCGACAAGGAGCGGTTCGACCGAAACGGAAGCCAACGAGTCAAGCTCAAGATCGAGGCGCTCGACAAGTTCCACCACCAGTGAAGCGGAAACCGAGTGCGATTCCAGTACGGCGTATGATACTGATGAAAGAACAACCACTGCGCGCACTACAGCAACAGACACACCAAACCGTGGAACCCCGCCCGGACCTCGGGATCCAGCTACGCAACGCTCCAGCTCGCGAGCTACGAGCTCCACCTCGAGAGGAACAACCGATACCCCGGATCGGGGCACCCCACCAAGACCATCGAAATCATCAAGTGTCAAATCATCAACGACCTCGCTTGATGTCACCCCGATCTCGAAAGGTACAACAGAAGAGATGGAAATCTCTGAAACGGAGTGTGATCCCGACAGTTCCACCTTATTACCAGGGAGTAATGAAGAGATCCCAGTCCCGATGCAAGAACTGCAGGTTGTCCCAGATTGTTGCCCGCCAGAAGGCGTCTGGTCCGAGTGGACTTCGAATGAGAAGTGCTCGGATTATTGTGGGGCCTGCGGGAATGTGACGTCGACGAGGAAATGTCTTTCGAGGAGGAGGGGATGTCCTTGCAAGTGAGTTCCATATAAAAGTCGAGTAGCGCTGCAGACGCCCCCAGCCAAACCTGAACTACCGTATCACCGCTCCCCATTGTCCTACCGGGTGTAATGTATGCCAAAATGCTCGCCAGACCAAGAGGAACATTTTGGTATATTTAATATACACATGTAGTACAAAAGGAAGCCGAGATACAAGAGTTTGGGGTCGGCTGACGTGAGAGTATCTGCAGTCTCACCTAGTACTTACAGTTAGCGATATCTGCATCTCTAGCTATACGTTGTAATAAACCTGATATCCCTTCGTAATCGTTTAGGGGTTCATCCTCCAAGTACGCCGAATGTCACACCGAAGTCTGCGAACTACCCCGACAGCCCTGTTGTGCCGGCCACGAGCCGGTGTTCAGCAACAACACGCTGACTTGCGAGAAAAGGGTATGTTTCCTTGAGCGAGGTCAAGCTAGATTAAATTTAGAAGTTAAAGACGTTGCCTTGCGAGCCGAAATGTTGCCCGGCGGAGGGTAAGGGCAACTTTGCCGGTAAGGCTGGGGTTTTTAGGGATTTGGTCCGAGTGGGCGAGCATTGGGGCGTCCGGACAAAAATTGGAATCGGATGCTAACAAGGAATGTGGAATGTGCTCGTTCCGAAGGGAACTGCGACGATGTCTTTCTGAGGATTATGGATGTGCTTGTTCGTAAGTATGACGACAGAGAGAGAGAGAGAGAGAGAGAGAGAGAGAGAGATAGAGAGAACGCGAGGTTTTCTAATTTTAGCAATGAAACTTCCTATCGTCACGTCCACTACGGCAATGAACCCTGTACGACTCGAAAAAATCTCACAACAGCCCCCTATTGTTGCAAGCCATCAAAATTAATGGAAGCGGATAATGGTAAATATTTGAAGTAGCTAAGAACTCCAGGAATCTCCTGTTTCCAGGCACGCTGTTCTGCATCCCAGAAAGACTACTACCGGTCAAGCCAAGGCCAGATCGCTGCTGCTTGAATGCGGGTCAGAAATCGACCCCAAAACGCTTCGGATTTCGTTTTATTGTTTTCCAAAGTGTCTCATGCTTGTTAGAGGAAATCCTTTGGACTGCGCCATTTTAGAAAGTGGCGGCATTTGGGAGAGCTGGAGCTCGTGGTCGACGTGTACCCGTGACTGCGGTTTGTGCGGTTCTCGACAGCGTACGAGGCTGTGCGCATCCGAAAAGTATGGATGCCAATGCAGGTAAGTAGTAATACAGTGTGTGCCAAAATGATAGGGGAATGGAGTTTTTAGCCGTTTTCTCGGCCGTCCCCCATCTCCGTGTACAACCAAATCATAGGCCGTATAGCCCGAAAAAAGACGCGTCTTTTGGTGTACTTGAATTCTCTTTACGATAAAAGATCACGTTTTTAGAAGCGATTGTATAAAAATAGGGAAAAACACAAGTGACAAAATGATAGGGGAATCATTAACATATTATTTCCATGAACTTTCTGTATGAATAGTGGATGTTGATCGATTTTAATTACAGATTCATTGCAGGAGAAGATGTAAAAATCGTAATTGTTGGCCAAAATTCCGACCGGAAGTGCTCAGTCAAAATGTACATATAATTAGCATCTAATAGTCATACTGAGAGTTGATGTTAACGATATGTTAATGATTCCCCTATCATTTTGTCACTTGTGTTATTTCCCTATTTTTATTCAATCGCTTGTAAAACTGTTATCCTGTATCGCAGAAGTATTTCAAGTAGACCAAAAGATGCGCGTTTTTCCGGACTACAAAACCTGTAATTCGGTTTTACAGCTACATGCAACATCGCAAAGAAATCGACAAAAAACTTCATTCCCCGATCATTTTGGCACACACTGTAATACGTATAAATTATTTGTCTTTACGTTTTGGTGGCTAGAATTAAAATCTAACCGGCTTAAAGGGATCCGTTAGACTCTTCAGAAAAGGTACCGCAATTCTTCACGCAGTGAATTTCGGTCGCGGAAAAGCATATGAAGCACGAAGAATCGATAGTCATGCCTTGTCTGCTCCTTTAAAACGGCTACATCTGTCTCTTCTATGTATCTTGACGTCAGCTCAAGAAGATGCCTATTGATGATGTGTCTGTGTGTCAGAAAAAGATGCCTAATTTTTGGTGCTCTCAAATTCCGAGCATACTTTGCGATCTCACCTTCCACATTTTCTACCACAGGGATTGTGGTAGAAAATAAATTCCATTTAGCATCGGCAAAAAGGAAGAGCTCTCGCCGTGCGGAAGTCCGGTCTGTCTGAACCCACGTGGAGCCCCATTCTGCTGCCAAGGAAATCTAACCATCGCCAGCGATCGCGTCTCCAAATTCTGTCAACTTTAACGAGTGGGTAACCATAATAAATATTTATCCGGTGGTCTCGAATCGAGTGTGTTAAGCAGATTATTACAAAAGCAAAGCACTTGTGAAGCACACGAAAAAAGAGCTAAGTAGATATCACAAATTCACAGAATAAAAAAAGAAGAGTGAAAATGACTATTCCTGTATGTATTTTTCCCGATAGCACTCGCGCATTAGTTTGTCGAGAAGCTGGGACCCGTCTCTGAAAAAATCGAAAATGGATTAATCAGAAAAAGTGAAAAATAAGAAATTAAACTCACTTGAAGGTATAATCACTGGATGAGAAGTACACTGTACATAGGTTGAACATGGAGGTGAGGGGTTGGTTTTGCTGAAAAAAATAGATGTAACTACAGTGGGAGCGAGAGAGAGCAAGAGAGAGAGAGAGAGAGAGAGAGAGAGAGAGAGAGAGAGAGAGAGAGAGAGAGATACAGCGAGACAAAGACGTAAAAAATACCTTTTGCCCTGCCAACTCTCGCAAGGCCCCAATGCGACTATTCATAATCGGCTCATTTGGGGCGACCCGTAGCGGATGATTGGCGTTGGCAGCTTGGTGCTGCACAAAAAGCTCGAAGACGGCGACTAGAGTGCAGAATCTAAAATTATATCTTATAGAGGCAAAAAATACGGGTCTACTTGTGACTATATTGATTTCGTTTGGCGGTGATAATTCCGGAGAAGAGACCCTGCTTCTCCTCGATTTTGGCCTTGGATAGCCAGCGTTGTAGTAGCTGGACAGGTTCTGGAAATTCAAAAAAAATAGGACCAGCAGGGAACCGTAATTACCAGTTATTGTAGAAGCTCCACGCGCCACCAACGGACACAACCATTGGAGTACCCGGTGTAGCAGGACAAGTACTGTCGCCTCGTCGTCAACATACCTGTAAATGCGGTTTTTCTGCAGTAATTACACTTAATCGAAAAAAGCTTCGTTGACTCCAAAATTTGCTATGTAAATGTATTCACCAAAAATGAATAAAATCGTCAGCTAATAAAATCCCGTACCCGATAGCAATATTGTAAAAGCCAAATAAAAATCGAAAATTGAAAATTATGAAGACCTCAATAATTTTAAAATCCCACCATCCATCAGTTGCAAGCAGTAAACTGAAACTAACATCTCCCAAAATTCAGCAGTTCCAAAATCTCGGAATAAAAGCCTACTTTGGCTTTAGCCTGTCTAAGTAGACGAGCACAGCGTGAAATCGGTCGTCCGCGTGCACGCCGTGGTCAAGCAGGGCTCGGAGCGTGAGCAACAGTGGTTGGACTTTGTTGTCGCTGCTGAAAAAGTATTGCTATCTCTATATCTCCCTCTGCTTCTACAGGAAACACCAAAAAAAAAACTATAATAATACTCACTTGGGAACTGTCAATAAATAATGGAATATGGAAGGGATCTGCTTGGCAGGGAACATGCACCACTCCAGCAGGTCGGCCCAGCACGCGTCGGTTCCTAAAATTTCAATGGTAAAATGAAAATACAAGTGAAATTCATACTTTTAAAATACGCCTGAATGGCCTTCTCCATCACTTTCAACGCTGTCGTCAGTTGGTCGATGGACAATGAGTCGATGATGGTGGACGGAACCTGGAGCGTCAGCGGGGAGGTTGGGTTTGCGGCCAGGTAGGCGGTCAGTCCGTTGACGAGGGTTTCTAAACGGAATTGAAAATGATCAGATTTAAAAGCACAGAATCCATTCAAAGGAAGTTCCATCAAAATTTAGATTGAATCCATATGCCTTGTCCTTTAAAAAGACCAAAATCGTACCTCCCGTTTTGACGTCCGGAATTTCCGTCCAAATCGCGCTCAACTCTCGGCTGACCGTCGAAAATGGCTTCCGGTCGCTAGGTCCTAAAATATCATACATTTCCAAAAAAGATGTGTAAATTAAATTTTAATTTAAAAAATTTCCACGTTTTTTCAATCAATAAAACCCACGATGCGCCTTTGCAATCGCGTCACAGTCGGCAATCAAATTGTTATAATGCACGAGGACTGCCTGCTCATTTCCCCTGAATAACGATGCCATAGAACATTCAAAAATTAAATATACCGTAGCATCAATCGAAGCTCCGACCGCACGAACGCCCGCTGTTTCCCAAGCACTTCATTGCTGATATTCTTCTCCTGGACCGAAAAGAGGCAGATCTTGCGCCAGAGTCTAGAAAATCCAGGGTTTTTTCGCACTTTAAGTCCTACGGTAGATAGACAGAGAGGACATCGGTAGAATTCGAGAGGCAATCAGCAGGGAGACTTTCACTGACCAGGCGAGATATCTGAAACGGGTCGGAATTACCTTATTAATTCTATCATGATTTTCAATTAATAGTAATTAAAATAACGAAGCCGGCAAAGCTAAAACGCTAAAAATAAATCTTACCGCTTCACAGTCCTCTGGTGAGATCGTCTTCCACTCTGGACGAGGCGTCAATTGCTTCAAAATTTCGCAGAGCGATGCACGCACCTAAAAAAAATCGCGGTGAGCATCACTTTCTCACATTTTTCACGCCATTAAAGACGCTAGGAAAATACCTCGGAGTTTCCGCATAACGACACTTTTTCATGTGATGCACCCCAAAATGGTACCTTTGTATAATTCGCCGGTTTGGCTACGATTCGCGTGATGACGTAGAGCAACGTGGCCAGGTACTGGGGTTGTATTTCGGGTGGCACCTAAAAATAAAATTTTCGAATCACTATTACTACTCGCTTTACAACATTCATTCACCTAAATTAGAGCATGGATTTCTTTTAATAAATTAAATGAAACTAAATGCAAATTACATTTTGAGAAAGCACATCCATCCAGGGGACCCGGACAAACACTTGGGTGACCAGGTGGAAGCAGTCTGGGGAGCGGGAGGAGAGCACCTAAAGTCCGTAGGATTTGAATTTTAATTAAGATAAATTCGACTAAAATTGACAAAAAATTAAAGTATATTTTTGTACCTCATTCATCGCCGTGAGGGCCCTCAACGTCGGCCAGAATGAGGGCCAGTGAATTCGCATCAAATTTGTTTCCTAAATTCCGACTTACAAGCGACCACAGGCAAACGTACCAATACGCTAAAGTACGGCCCGGTGCCGTGCGTGATCTTGCTGAGCTTTTCGCAGAAAAATTGCCATGTGAGTGCTTGCGTGTTTTGTTGACCTAAATGGATATTTTTGGGATGATTTTAAAATGTGGCAAAACATCGATAACACCGTAAAATTAAAAGCAAATCTCAAAAGACATACCTGGTGCCAAGCAAGCATTATACGGAAGCGCGTTGATGTGCTGCACCATCCGCTCGACGCACATGTTGGCTTCGGCGAGGTGCGACTGCGAGAATGGAGGTACTGAAGGGGAGGGAGGGGCCAGAAGTGGTGAGAACAACGCGACGATTCGCGAGAACGCATCGACGAGCGCTAAAAATGAGGATAAAATGGCTAAAGGTCCCCTTACATTTGATAAGTATACTTTCCGGGATCGAACCATCGAACGTCTCGCGGACGGCGGTGTTGAGGAACAGCTGCGCCAAGCGGGTGACCGGATTGATGTATCTGGAAACAGGCGCATCACGTACTAAGTGAGCACTATCCCACCTTGACCAAACCGAGAAGAAATTTGCCCCGAGTAGCACCCGAGCCTCCGCCAAACGTCGTGTCAGCACCACGCAGCATTCCAGCGACTAAATTCCGTGGGGCTCCAATATATGCTCACTAGCTTACCATGCTACCATTAACGACAAATTCCCCTTTCGGTTGTTCCCAATGCTCAGCATCAAGCCGGTCGGCGATCACCTCGAAGAGGTGAGTTGGGGCCGAGCCGGTGCTGCATCCTGGAAAATTAGGGGAATTAACCGAAGTCAGAAGTACTACCTCCAAGTGACGTATCAAGCCCGTAGACAAAATTGAGCGGAAATTTGTGAAATATGAAAGTGACGAGGTGTTGGAGGCACAGTTTGTGTAGATCGGAGTTTGGGTCGGGTTGAGAGGCTACCTGAAAAAATTGTTGGAGAGAGAGAGAGAGAGAGAGAGATAGAGAGAGAGAGACAGAAGGATGCCTGAAAAACCCGAACTTACGTTATTAAAAGCCAACGGAATAAGCGAAGCAAAGTGCTGAGCCGGGAGTGTAGCTGCCGTTTGGTCGATTTCAAGACGTTCTAAAGGGATTGGTAACTTAAAATCGTCTCCGAAAACTCACGCAAAAGCTTGAAGGCGCTCTGGCTCTGCTCCAGGTTTCCGACCTTTTCGCTCAGCCGGCTGTAGCATTCGGAGAGTTCTTGCGCGCTCAGGCAAGCTGGGGTGAAGGCCTGAAAGTCGTAGAAGAATTAAAATTGTGCAGAATGTGTTTCGCTAACAATCACTCCCTTGACGTTTATCTAACTCAGCTTACCTCAACCAACGGCCCGGACAGCACAAATCCATCCAGCACCAGCCGCATCACTTGGAACTGCTCCTCCGGTCTCATCCTGACGAATTGCTGTCCCAACACCTGCAGCACGCTCTCGAAGCTGGCGGTGGCCGCCGGGAAGAGCATCGCCTCGTTCGTGATGCTAAATTTTCAAAAGTTACGCTGCGCTCATAAGCTATACCTCGAGGTCACCAAATAGAACAGACTGCGCCCAACAGCTTGAATGCGATTCCGTTGCAGACCTTCCATAAAAGACGCCGAGCTGGCGACTTGGCTAAAAATAAATACTGTCAAAAGTAGTGTGGACGAACAGTGCGATAAATTCCATGCTGGCTGTCTGCGTGGCCGCCGTGTCGAGGAGGGAGGCCTAGAAGAAAAGTTTCTGCAATAAATCTCAGTCTTACCTGAGCCGATGCAATACTTGTCCCGCGTCGCTCTCGGTTTTGGGTCATTTCGGCGTCGCAGTGGGTGCTGAACTCGGTGGCGGTCACCTGAAATTACGGCAAGTCTCTAAAAAGCACCGGAGTTACCATACCTGAACTGTAGCCTGGTTCGGACGTTGACATCTGGTTCCGCATTGGACCATGACGGTGATGCTCCTCGCCACTCCAACATACAGCCTCGAGATGAGCTCGCAATATTTTTGGTCGGTCGTCTCCAGCTCGTCGGCGATGGTGACGAAAGAGCTGGAAAGGATGTATACGAGAGCGAGATAGATAGATAGAGAGATAGAGATAGAGAGAGAGAGAGAGAGAGAGACACTTACTCGCTGAGTTTATTAACGTTCCGTAGAATCGGCTGGAACAGTGACATGACGACGTTTTGATCCATCATTTGTAGATCCAGCTAAAAGATAACTTTAAGAACAAACTACAAAACATACCCTCGGTGCCGGCGGCAATCCCGGATGGGTGGGTATCGTAGGGAAAGTCACGGCTCTGATGACACGATCCCGATCCGACGGCCCAGTCCATCCGTTTTGCACGGCTCCCTTGCGCTCCTCATGACACACGACGTTGTAAAGCTGAAAATACGTAAAATTTTCGATTTAAATAACTAGAAGTGTGTTGCTGTCCCTTTAATCACCTTCATCTCCTCCTGGGCTGCCTGGTGGATCGTCGACAAATCCAAGAAGTCCATCCACGCCGACTTGTCTCCGGACAGAATAAGCTGGAGCAGGTAGTCGAGGTCGAAATTCGAGAAATTGACGTTCGGCGCGTTCAGGTCCTTGTTGCTGCCCATCCAGCCGGCAACCGCCTAAAAGAATCAACACAATAACATAAAAAAATCGTTATTACTACCTTATAAAATCCTTTGGGGTGTGACAAGATGTCCAATTTTCTTCTACAAGTCGAAAAGGTCGCTGCGGAGATGGTGGAATTGGAGAGCCGCGACGCGAAAACATGGGTTTTCCTGAAAATAATTTGTTAGAACCTATTTCCGTGCTGGTTATTTGATTATTCTAGCTACATTCAAAAGGAGCCCTCGGAAACTGCAAAATTTAGTACATTAGGATTGGCAAGGATTAAAAACAGCAAATGCGTTACATTAATAATAAACATTCTTTACCCAGGTAAGTCCTCCGGATCTCTAAAATTCTATGTGTTTTTGCGCAAAAATTCGGCAAACAATTTACGCTAGAAAACCAACCCCAAAGACGGTCGTCTCGAAAAGAGGAACGTTGCGAGTTGCTGAACGAAGAGGGGCAGGATCTAGAATAAAAATTTCCAGCCAATTTTATAAGTTTACAGGGCTCTCCGCACACAACACCACTGCTTCCGCCCACCGCGCGCTGGCTATTCGCTCAGGCCCGAGGTGGATTGACGATTTTTGGGCGGCTTTCTAAACTTTGGATTTTTAAGCCGCAATTTAGAGCTCACCTTGCAAGCCTGATCCACCGGAACTTTGTCTTTCTTTGCGAGGGCCTCCCAGAGATAGGTGTAGTACGTGGGGAAGGAATCCTGAAATTTATATTGGATAGAATCATTGATTCGTTATGATGTTATGGCGTTACGCTGTTGTCCGTTATGAGCCTAAATTACCGTACCTGCTCAACGAGAAGCAACAAATACGTGGCCCAAGGTGATACGGGATAAGAAGCCGGAAGGATGAGTTGAGTTGGGGGCGGTTCGCCGGATAGAAAACCCAGAAATCCTTTCGACTGCTCCTTGGCCGTATTTTGGAGCTTCTGGAAAGCGTTTACATTAAGTACTAAAACACTGTAATTAAGTTTCAAAAAATTCGTCGAAAAGGCTAAAAAAATCTACACTTACCGCATAAATATCAAACAGCGTCTTCCTGAGCCCCAAAAACTGCTCGTTGTCCCGTTGGAAGGCGATTTGAGCGATTGTTCCCAGGATTTGCAGCGATACCTAAAATGAATAATTAGTCATTGGATTAAACAATTATTTTCTAAAATATTAAAAACTATAATTCATAAATTAATCATAATCCCAAAAACATCGCTAAATCTACCGTACCTGATCACTATTCCAGTAGTAGACCTTCTGGGCAGCCAGCAGCTTCACCCAGGCGCCCAAAAAGGACGGGAGGTCTTGGATCGTTTGGGAGACCACCTAAAAAAACAAAAATCCGTTAGGCTCCTATGCACGTACCAGAATGTGGGCGCGGAGTATTCGTACTACAGGAGTTGGGGTGGCTGAAGTTCCGGCAACGAGTTGAACGGCATACGAGCATTGGTCCGAGTGTAGCACTCGTTCGGCCATTTCGACAAAGCTAAAGCTCACAAAATTAGAGAAACTTTGAAGCCTAAGCTCAAGAAGTCGAAGCCAAGCCAAAGCAAAGCAAGCCAAGCCTCTTTAAGAAAACCAGCCTCTCATTGCACCACAGCTTGTTCGCTTCCGGGTAGAAGCGCAGCAGGATCCGGCCCAACAGTACGGCACTGGCCACCGTACACCCCGAGTTCACCAGGTCGTTCATCATCGGCACGCCCTTGTCGAGCAGGATGTCGAGCCTGAACGTCTTGAAAAGACCGGGATAAGGATGCCTACTTGGCGATGGCGTGTTTCGTCACGTACACGAAAAATGCGGCCAAATCTTGCTCGCAGGGCACGGTTGTGAGCTAAAAGGTTGATAAAGACGTACAATGGGCTAAGTCTACCTGCGTGGTCAGCTTTAGCTTGATCAAAATGTCCCAGACGAACTGGTTGAAGTGGGTCTCGTAGTCGGGGATCTTGCTGACGAGCTTCGAGATCTAGAGCAAAACATAATGACTTGAAAATCTTCTAAAATAGAAAACTTAAAAAGTGTGCTTTAGAAAACTATAGAAGTTGTGGTGCACAATCGACATTCCTTAAAGCGTACGGTATCAAAAAGTTGACGTACGAACGGAACCTTACGTAGCCATGTCAAGAAATAATTTTCCTAAATTTTTGACCGTCCGAAAAAAAATTAACGAAGCCAGATGAACTCCTTGATAAGCTCGGTCTACGCGGAAAGATATTCGTAAATGCTTTTGACGGCCCAAAAAGAGGTAATGAGGCTTTTTGAACGTCTTGACAAGCTCAGTCTATAGAATTGGATACCTTATTAATGCTCTTCGCGATCATGCCATTGCTCTTGCCACAATGCGCCGTGTGAGCTTTCACGACGGTAGCTGCACACATGTCATGGATGCCGGTGTCCATCCACAGCGACCCGTCGGGACCATATCCCCAGTTCAGCGACGCGAGGATACGGCGAGCCAGTCGGTTTGCAGCGTGGTCGGGCGAGCGACTGATCAGCCACTTGCCGATGGTGCTGCCGAGAACAGCCTAGAAAATAGAAGTCACTGATGATGAAATCATCTTATTTTACTTTCTTAATTCTAGAAAGTAGAAAATTACCTGTGATACCCTGCACGACGTCAAATCGCAAGAAGCCAGCGTATCCACTGCGTAGCTGCCCATATGATCAATCATCCGATCCATGGTGGCTAGTAGTTGATCAAGCAACTGCGGCTTTCGGCCTATCATTTGCCCAAGCGCCTCGCCGCCGACCTTGTACAACAACGGTGCCGTCGTTTCGTCGCAGAAGCATAGCTAAAAACTGGGCATTAACGTACTACGTTCCCCTCTAACCTGGAAAACCTCTCGAATAAACTTGGTCGGGTCGGCCGTCGACACGCTCGTGATCATGGCCAACGAGTTGATCAAAAAGACGCTGTCTGGGTCTTCGGGATTGGAGATCTTCTCTTTCAAAGTGCACTTGTCGATCTTGGCGGGCAACTCGGTGACGGGGATATCGTAAATCTCCTTGGCTGTCAGCGCTGCGGGACTTCGGACGAGATACTGTAGCCTTGCACGGCAGTCTTCCGACACGAACTCGAACGGGAGATCCACCAGGAATTGGTAGAGGCCGAGGCTGAAACCCAATTTTTAATAAGTTTTTGGCTCCTACCTTTTGTGGAAGGTGATATACTGCACGGCCACTATCATGATTCGATCGACCTCACGCTGTAGCTGCTCAAATTCTGGTGGGAGCAGCAGGGATTTGGTGGTCTGCCAGAGATGGCAAAGTTCTCGCACGGATTGTCTGAGTTCAAAATAATTTTGCATTCTTAAACCTATACCTCAAGTACATCCCAATCTGCTTGCAAAACAGTTTGTATGACGGCCGACCATACGTGTTCAGCCCCTCGTTGAGCAGCTTCATCAACAAGAGCTGGAAGGCCACCAGTGAGGTAAAACGCGGACCATGTTCCGCCTGTTCTGCAGAAAATTGGAGATAGGCCAGGGAGTAGAAATCAGCGGCCGGTAGTTGATCAAGGAAAGCGACAAGATCCCGCTCGTCGATCGTCACGAACGAGAAGTTCGGATCATCTCCGTCGTCATCACTGAGGATGGCCCATCCTTGGTCCTCATCTTCGCCCTGACCGACTTGTCGTAAAAAGGCTTCTCGGGCTCTGATCGGCGACATTAGATGCCCGAGCATCGCCACGCTGTGGTCCACCTTCAACTTGTTTGGGGCGGACGAGGCGGAGAATGTCTGAAAATTTAAGCAAATAAAAGACGCCTGAGCTGTTTGAATACCTGTATCAACGGAGTCGCCCACTCCAAAACTGGCGACGGCAGGCGCAGTAGATGTAGTAGTATAAACTGGGCATCCTCGCTGCTGCACTTCTTGAAGAAGACGGCACAAATCTCCGTCAGCCACCCGGTGACCACGTCGATGAATCGGCGCGGGAGGTTGAGGAATCGAAGGTGGAAGCATAGGGCGGATACGGCATCTCGCATCAGACGCCATGACGGGGCCGGCGAGTTGGATGCCAGCACTGGAATTGTTTGATTTTTACAGGGATTGTAGATGAACACTCACACACTGGCGGGCTGTTCAGCGACAGGGTGTGCTCGCCCATGAATTGATTGTTGATGGCCAGCACCTTCCATTGGATTTGCAGCACCAGCGAGCTGAAGCAGTTCAGTGGGGAAATTTCGGGGAATTTCTTACCGGATCTCGACCTCGTGGTTTAGGCGCTGATTGAGGAGGACGCTTCGATTTTTGGAGAGTAGGCGCTTCAGGTCGGCCACTTTTGCGCCGGATAGGGTGGCTTTTTGGTAGCTCGCGTAGCCTTTTGCTTCACGATCATCACCACATCGGCCCTAAAAATTCGATTTTGTTGCGTTAATTTTTGTCGTTATAATTATTAAAAAATTTTACACGTTCGCTATTTTTAAATAAATAATAAATTCTATGTAGGTATATAAATTCGCCGACACCATTAATTATCTAGGTGAGTTAAAAGTGCTCCATTAAGTTGTTAAAAATTAAAAGTTGGATTTGTTAGACGTTAAGCTAAAAAAGTTATAAGTATAAACCAAGTCTTTAAAAAAAAACCCTCGGAATAAGCAAAAAGTCGAAATAATCACCTGAAAAGCAACCGGCTCCTCGTTGAGCATCCAACACTCGTGCAGGCATCTCGTCAACGCTTCAGAATTTTCCTTCTCTTCTATCTCGCCCAACACGGCCCTTTCACACAGTTCCTTCAGCCTTGCGAGAAGAGGAAAAAGGGGCCCCGAGGGCAGCTCTTCATTCTTAAAGCCAGATTTCATAAAAAAAATAGATGGCTAAAACCTGGATGAATCTGGTCGTCATCTCGTCGGCCAGCTCGTGGAGCGGGTTGTGGTAGTAGGAGAGCAAGTGTTCTTCGGTTAACAACCCATGTCGTGTTTTTTCAAACAATAGTTTTGACGCTGCTGGGTACATTGGGGGAGCCATGGCTTGAGGGGCAGAGACGATGGACGGTCGAGCTGAAATCGGATTTGAAATGAGTTTTTAACATTCTTGATTTTTCGAATATGATTTAAACCATTTAAATTGGCTAAGATTTTTAAATACGCATAAGTTATATTTTAAATACCGTACCTGCTGTCCTGGCTTCTTCCAAAAGTTCCGAATATGCTGGCGGCGGTCGCATTGTCGAGATCGGGATGTCATATTCCAATTCACGCGGTAATGACGGATAAGCGGAACGAGGCGGTGCCTGGAAAAAACTTTCGTATTTGACCAAAAGCTTACACTTTGTCGAACAGCCGTCTGAGGAGGAGCTTCGGCAGGAACGGGCGTTTTTTCGCTAAAATTTAACGTATCTCAAAACTCTTCCAGTCTGATACCTGGCCGTTTTTGGGAATATATAATTTATTGGAGGGGCTGTGGATGTTGTTGGTTGCGCAACGGAGGGTGTAGGTTGGTTGAAGACGATCTCCCTGAAAAGAACATTTGTTATGGACGATAAGAATCGATTTCAAGCTCAAAATTTCCACTCACTCTGGCTCCGGCGATGGAGATCTTGATCTAACGGCTGTCGATACCGCTGCCGAGGGCTCAGGTAACGTGTTCTGGCGAGGAGGTAGTGGTGGAGCTTCTCGAACCGGGGTCAACTCTCGGGGAGGTGCCACTGGAGCCACTGGAGTCTGAATCGGGGCCACGCGAGGCTTCGGTTTTGGCTTTTTCTCCCGCACGGCTTCCATCTAAAGTAAAATTTAAATCTATAAATGAAAACAACTACAACAAAAAATAGAATTAAAATGTATATAAAAATAATGTCTACCCAAGCAATGGCATCAAATAGATCGAACCAAAAAGATATGCTACTACCGGTTTAATGATGAAGGAAAATCGCTCAGACATCCCGGGTGTCACGTAATTTCTTGCGCAATCAATTGGTCTCTATTTGGTTTTGCACCAGATTCCTTTTGAAGGTCAGCTAGTCGATCGATAAAGGTTTTCCGCTATGCTAAATCGCATGTTCTTTGATTCTGGAGGAAATGGGCTCGAAGATTCGAAAGCTGAATCACTTTTTGAAAGATAACAAACAGATTTATAACGTGACCAATTTCATTTTGATGGCGAAAGCAAACAACAAGCGAGCGCTGTGTGTGGGGTGTACATAGTAGCACCCCGGAACGGGCTACATCTGGACCTTGAAAAGTTTTGCACTTCGACCTCAATTACTAATACTTTAAAATTGATAAAATTTAGATGCCACCGAAATTTCGTGTCGATCTTTACTACGACATCATCTCCCCATATGCTTGGATCAATTTTGAGGCCTGGCTGCGCTACGCAAAGGTTAATAATATTTTGTATTTATCAAGAAATTTTTTTTAGAAATGGCCTGTCGACCTGAACTTGAGGCCCTTCTATTTGCCGGGGATTTTTCAAAAGACGGGTACGTCTTTTATAAAATTCGAGAGCCTAGATTTAGGCAATATTCCACCAATCTCGATCCCCCACAAAAACGAGTACCTGGAGAAGGACCTCGAGCGTCTGAATGAATACTGGGGCACTGGGCTGGTCTGGCATGAGGTGGAGATATTCTTTGAAACACAGGAATTATGGTTTTTTAGAAATTCCGCACCGAAACTCTGAAGAAATCTTCGATTTATGCTCAACGCTTTTTGGGAGCCGTGCAGCTGTATGAACAGGATAAGGTGGGGTTTTGTTGAAGGTCTTATTCATCTCCGCGGATTTTTATTTATTAATATTTTTCAGTTTTTATCTATTGATTTCTGCTAATTTTCAGCTGATCCCGGCGAGTCGAGCTTTCTGGCGTCGTGGCTGGGTTGACAAGCAATCGGTGTATACGGATCAGGATGTCCTTGAGGTTTGTAGCTTCTCAATTAGAGTTAAAATCCTTCTGTCTAGGTCGCTAAGAGCATCGGCTTGAAGTGCGAAAAGCGGATCCTCGGCTCGCTGAAAACTGAAGAAGTCAAGAACCACATCATCGACAACACCAATCATGCGCTGGCTGATAAGGTCGGAGCATATATTCACTTGCACATTAATGAGTCTATTTTTCAAAAAAGCTTTCAGGCGTTCGGTACCCCGTGGCAAGTTGTCACATTCCCGGACGGGCGCAAGGAGTGCTTCTTCGGGTGTGATCGCATGCACTTGGTCGCTCAGGTACTGAAAAATCGTTCAAAATCAGTCAGTTCTTTAGACCCTCGGATTGCCGTACCACGGCCCGCTGAAGGAACTCGCCGACAGCACTTGAGGAAATTCGATATATAGCTGTAAATTTATGTATTGATCGACTATCGCTGGTATTCGCGTTGTACGTATGTGTCGATTGTAGATAGTATGGATAAATTATAGCAAGTATTGAAATGAGATCATGACACTTTGTTTGACACTCTAGCATAGATTTTAGATGTGACGCCAAAACAATGAAGGACACAATCGTGACTCATAGCAATCGGCCCGAGTTGAAAACTGCTTTTTTGGAACGTTTCTTGGGTA